>PVJX010031711.1:0-20997 GCA_004027295.1 Dolichotis patagonum
TACTGTAGTGTCTCTTTTTCTTCAAAGTAGTTGTTCATTTCAACATGTGTTATATAGTTGGTTCTTGTAAACTGTTTATAAGCTCTACACATGCATGAGTCTCTACATGTATATCTATCCTTTCTGTATTAGAGGTAAAAACAAAACAAAGCAAGATAAAACAAAACAATTCCTAGAAAAGCATGAAGCAAAAAAGTCACATAAAACCTCAATACAAGGTGATCTACAATGGTTACCATGGTGTCTCAGCAGTATATAACAACATTAATAAAAACAAAGCATTGGAGACATTATAAGACTTCAAAAGTAAGTAATAATCAAACCATAGTGGTATCTTAATGAATCTTGTCATCTTCAGTGTAGTTGCCTATACTCTTAGACTTGATGCTATCAATCATAACAGATTTAAATAAAATCAGTCAATATAAAGTAGCAATCTAACAACCCAGATTCAAATAAGATCAGTCATAATAAGACAGTATAAGTTATAAAGGGCTTCAGATTAAGTTGATAGGAAATTAAGGATGATTACCATAATATGTCCTCTTATTTTTGGGATAACTGACCATGTCCTCAAGTCTAGCGTAAGTAGACAAACTGGAACAGCACGTAATCCATCCAAGCAGAGTGGTGAGAATAATGTAAATTTTAAATCTTGTTACCCAATTAACAATAACCTCTGCCTTCCTTTATTAGACAATTCCTCCCCTTTCACTCCCATAGGGTGCACTGCTTGTTTTGAGTCCCACTGCCTCCCTATATAGAGCATCTCAATGGACCCTATCTCCTGATCTACTCTGCCTGTGTTTCTCTCTGTTAATATTTCAAGGCCATCTATACTAGAGATTACAGCCAATCTTCTCTGCCTTATTTCTGCTATTCTGTTTTTCTGCCATCGGTTGTCTATTTTTCTGTTCCACTCCACTGTCTGCCTCGTTCACTGAGGCCTCTCTGCCATTGTTCCTGAAATGCTCGCATTCTTGTTCTCTCTCTCTCTAAAATGTCCTTCAGTATTTTTTGTAGGGTTGGATTGGTGGTCACATATTCTCCAAGTTCCTCTTTGTCATGGAAGCATCTTGTTTCTCCATTAATTTCTAGAAAGAGTTTTGCAGGATACATCAATCTGGGCTGGAGGTTGTTCTCCTTAAGGGCTTGAATTACTTCACTCCAAGCTCTTCTTGACCTGATGGTCTGTGTCGAGAAGTCTGCCGTGATTTTGATGGGTTTTCCTTTACAGGTGATCTGTTTCTTTTCTCTGATGGCTTTTAATATTCTGTTCTTATATTGAATTTCTGGCATCTTGATTATTATGTATGTAGGTGTAGCTCTGTTTTGGTTCTAGGTGGCTGGAGTTCTGTATGCTTCATACCTCTGCATATCATTTCCTTTTTCTATGCTTGGGAAATTTTCCTTAATGATTTCTGTGAATAGCCTTTGCACTTCCTCTGTTTTGACTCCTGCTTCTTCATTCACAGCCTTATTCTTAAGTTATAGATCCTCTTGTTGTCCTCTAGCCTTTGTATTTTTACTGCCTGCTCCCTTGATATTTTTGAGAGATCTTCCCTTTCATGATCACAGATTGCAAGCCTGTGTTCAATTTTTGATAGTCTATCTTTGGTTTCTTTCAAGCAGTTTTGCCAGTTTTCTATGGAGTCTTTAGTTTCCTGATAATCTCTTTGAATTTTCTTCATGAATTCTAGGTTTTTCTTGTTTTCTTCATTGAACGTTTCTCTCCTTTTGTGTTCCTCCATTCTTCTGTCTGTGTCTTCTTGAGAGGTGCCCAGCCTTTCTTTTATTAATCTATTTATCTCTTATTTAATGTGAATTATTATTTCAGTTTTGATCCCACTTATGAGGTCCTGAAGATATCTCTTTATATCTCCTACCACTGTGTTTGATGTTGCATGTTTGCTGCCCTCAATCTCTTTTGTATTTACCTCTCCTGGATCAATGTTCTCAGAGTTGGGAGCTGGGGTTTTTTTCTTATTTCTCCCTCTCATCATGTTTTTGGTTCCTTCCATACAAGTGTACAGTGTAATTCCTAGCCCCTTTTCTTGTTGGTTAAGGCTCCTCTGGAGCATGCAGGCTAGGGGCTTCTGCCCTCTGCTGGCTGCTATCAGAGAGTGAAGTTCAAGCAAGCGCAGTGTGCGCTGGCTCCTCTCCTCCAGGCCAATCAACCTTTGCAAGCCTTCACTGTGTCAGTGTGCAGCTGTGCTCAGAGAATTAGTTTGTAGCAACCCACTGGGTCCCGGCCAGGGGCACGGCCCAATCCAAGCGGATTCCACCAATCAGCTCAGCAAGGGATGCAACCAACTGAAGCCACTTCCTTACAGACTTAGGGCCATCCTGCCCAAATCCAACATGTCATCCAGTTGGTTGCCCCTTTCCCGTAGGAGGGTCTTATTCCCACCACTCACTGCATGTTGATGCCAGTCCCTGAGAACAGCTGGGCTCCCAGACCTCTGACTTCAGTGCGGCTGCGGTACAAATTCACAGTGCCCGTGGGTCGGTCATGTGCAGGGCCAGGTCCAGGCGAGCCACACACAATGATGTTCAGCTCCTCGCTTGGGGCTGCTCAACCCAGTCGCGTCGGCGCAGTTCAGTCGGTCAGGTCACTCTTGGGCAGGAATTCAGGCGGCTTGAGGAGGGCACCATGCTTGCTGATCTTAGCTTCACTAGTGGTAGCCCCGGGACCTCATATTTGAGTGGTTTCTTTAACTTTAATTTCTTTCTGGGTTGAGAGAGTCCATCTCTCTCTGTTTGGGTCTGTCCAGGGTGTTAAATTCTGGCATTTAAGCTATCTCTCTCAGAGAGGATCTCTCTCCTGCTACCTACTGGTCCACCATCTTTGGAAACTCTCCAATATTCAGGTTTAATTGCAGTGTTGGCCCTTTTCAATAAATAAATGGGTCTGGGGCTGTAGTTTGGGTCCTCATCTCTGAGAGGTTCGTCATCGCTGGCCTCTGATCTTCATGAAGTTTGCTTCATCCGCACATCACAATTTTACCATATCAGTGCAACTTTATCCCACAGATATCTCAGCTGTTTATACTTTACTAAACATGTAGCAGAGCAGTTAAAGTCATGGGCTTTGGAATCAGGAAGACCTGATCCCAAATCTTACCTCTGTGACTTACTAGTTAAGTCACCAAGTTACTTCACATCCCTGAGCCTTGATTTTGTCACCTTTAAGCAGGGGCAATAAGCACCCACTCTGAAGAGTTATAATAACTAGATCAAGGAAGCGAGTGAACCATTGCCTAACCCCAAAGCTCGTGATGCCCACTATCACTGTTACTTGGGCTAGAAGTACTTGGGGTCTTAGTGGCTTGCAAATAAGTTGCTTTGGCCATCATGTCATTTCTTACCCTTCCTAGGAAGGATGGAGATGACTTTTGCAGCTCTGAATAAGAGGAAGTTAGGAACCCTTCTAGACCGATGATGGCCAAGTGGCCAAACTGAAACCCACACTCCACTTATTTTTTACAAAGTGCCAACACTGCAATTAAACCTGAGCGCTCAGCTGCTGGTTCTATGGGACCGCTGTGGCACACATGCCATAGCTTTGCCACCACTTTTCCAGACTGTTCTGTACCTGGATCTAAGGTGGCATAAAGCCTACCAGATGGCTTACTGGATGTAGTACACTGACTTGCCCCTTTGGAAAGCAAGCCAGAAAAACACCTCTATCTCCTTACCCAAGGAGTAGTTACATTTTTGGCCTGTATGTTAAAAGAAAAAGTCAAGGAAAACGTAAGTTTTCTTCATGAAAGTGTTCAGTAAACAGCTCAAGATAGAAAATCTCTCTTTTTTCAGTAATAAGGGATTGGCTTGGCAAATCAGCATGCTGAGATTTTGTAGCCTTTAAGAGTCACTGTGAATTAAATAAAATTTAAAAAAAAGAGTCACTGTGAAGTCTCTGCAGAAACATGGAAAAAAATGCTACCTGTTTTTACAGGCTGAAAATAACCAGTCTACTGGGCACCTTTTAACAGATGATTGAAAAGTCTACAAAACTCACAGGAACAAGTCCTAATTCAGAGAAACAAAAATGTCCTTCTGGCTGGGCATCATGGCACATGACTCTAATCCCAGCACTTGGAAGACCAAGGCAGGAGGATCACTGTAAGTTTGAGACCAGCTTGAACTGCATAGTGAAACACTGTCTCAAAAAGACCAAAAAAAAAAAATACTCCTCAATAAAACAGTTTCAATGCACAGAAACTCCTGCTACTTCAGGTACAATTCTCTGAGCAGACAAGGTGAGAAACATAGGCAAGAATAAGTTAGTAGGAAAAATTCGACCTCTTCCATCCTAAAAGGAGGGGAACATCAAATATCATTTAAAGGCTCCTAAACTCTTTAAATGAGTTTTAGACTCATAATGAGATAAACAGGCCAGGCCCTCTTTTCAGATACACTAGAAAGAAGTACAGGGCTCCCACTTTGGGTACCATGGAGGGAGTTAGAAACTGCTAGAAATGTACACCTAGACAGCATTTGAGTGAAAGCTAAAAGCAATCTACTTCACTTCAATTACAGCACTGGATGCAAGTATTGCTTCTCCAGCCCTTGAATAAGAAGCTGACTCGGGATGTTTGTGCTATGAAAACATCCAGAAACAGGCCTTGCTCATGATTTCCATAAACATAGCAACACTTTCAGACTTGGGAGTACATCAGTCTTTAGCACTGTGGCTTCCAATAACCAGAATTCCAGACTTTTAGGAGAAGAAGGGGAATAGGATGAAATCAAAATTCAGTCACAGCCAGCTGAGGTAGAACATTCAGTCTGGTCTCTTAGGGTTCCACCCACAAATCCATAATGCAAATCAATATTCAGGAAGGTACCTCTTTGGCCTTGCAGCCTCCTCAGTGTCACCCTCAAGTGCTACATAAGGGCTGGCCATCATAGCCCGGTGTCTCGGAAACAGGCAAGGGAGAACCTCTGTGGGCAGAAGAGCCCCTCTCAGGAATGCCCAGAAGCAGGAAATTGGCAAAGCAGCACCGGCAGTTATTACTGAGACAAATATGGGACCGTCCGTTCCAAACCAGGAAGGCAGAGGTGAAGACAGGTGCACCCTAACACACTGAGCCTTGTGTCAGGACTTAGCATAATGCAGAGCATAATGCAGCATAATGCAGGAAATGTCAGGCAGCCCTTGGGCCCGCTGGACCCCACTGCAGAAGCAAAGCGTCTGAGAACAGCAGGCAAACAATTATCAGAGAATTGTTTCTGTTCTCCTCAGAGCCGAAGAGGCCTCTCTTGGAAGTGTCCCTAGGAGCTTGGGGCCATGTTCATCCGCCTTCGGCCCAGTGTCAGGACAGACACTGTTTGCTCAGGTGGCCATTGTCTTAGTTGGGGTTCCCCTGGCAACACACCCAAGATAAAGATACATAATTTATCTGGGAGGTACAGAAAAGATCAGCGGAATAGTAAGGCATAAAACCAACAAGGAGATCATCACTAACCCTAACAAAATTCCCAATAAACTAGGTTATGTCCCGCCAGCTACCACTGTAGGCCACTGAGGCTCAATTTCCTTGGGGAAACTCTAGATGGCAGTATAGATACCCCCCCCAGCCCATCTAGGGCAGAGGGAGCCAGGGTATGTGTGCTCACCACTTCCTGGTTGAGGGCCAGGTGGGCAGGGGAATTAATTCCCTGGCATTTCAACAGGAGCAGCAAGGGCAAGTAAAGTTGTTTCAAGGTCACAAGAATGAATGACATCTGACTGGGGCTGACAAATGAGCACATCTCCAAATTTAAACATTGTCTGATTTAGTGACACAAACTGGTAAATGGTCCTCCCATTAGTTCATCCAACTCTAGCCACAGCAAACCCCACCCCCTCGTGGGGAACTCACTACCCACCCTCCATGGCATTCTGGTATTACTGTTCTTGGTGAGCTCTCTACGGGAGAAAATTCTCACCCCACCGAGCTGACATTAGGATGTTGGGCTCCCCACAATCTCCACCTGCTGATCTCAGCACTGCTCTCCAGACCTGGCGGAACTGCAGGCAGCCACCCTCCTCCAAGAATTCAATTCTGTTCACAATGGTGGCTCTTCACTCAGGCAAGACGGCAGAGCAAGCAGACATGCTTTAGGAAGAATCCCGCAAAGGACCTTTCAAACCAGAGGGAGAGATCTGAGTTAATTAATACCAGAGTTCAAGTAATCAGGCGGACCCACTCCTGGCCCCCACTGAAGGGACCATCCACCGCAGGTGCGGTGTTCTTATCAGGCAGGCCAAGGGCACATGCATTTATTATACACTATGAGGCTTAAGTTCAATATCAAGATGAAAGCCAAACCAAGGCTCCCCGGGAGACAAGGAGCTCTGCTTTCACAAGCTGAGAGGGGAGTATATTGCCTTTCAGCAAATAGTACTTCTAATTTGATCCTGCAAAGATTCTTGCAAAGAGGAAAGCCACGCAGTGTCGGAAGAATGTGGAGTGCACACCTCGGTATGGATGTTTTATCGTGGCCACAGTCTTCAGGATCTCAGTCATCAATTATTTCTGACAGGCATCAATTGTTTATCTTCCAAGAACATTACCACTTACTTTCCTTTCTATATCTTTCCCGTATTATTGTAGGGAGAAGATCATCTATTTTCTCCTCCCCTTCCAGCCCTGCTGTCACTTACTGCCCTTGGTCTCAGGGTAACATTCTGGGCTGATGGGCTTTGTGGCACTGAGAGAGAAATTACTTTGTGCTCCCCTCTCACCTAGGGATACAGAGAAGAGCTTCGAAGCCGGCATTGCACTTGGCCACTCATCGGGGCCCTGCTAGGAGAAAGACACCTCCATGTGCTGGAACAGGTGTTCCTAGGAGGTCCCCAGGGAAACCAGGATGGCCATAAGCTACAACACTCCCTGCCCTGCTTCTGCTCTGAAGAGAAGCAAGTTTCTGCCGTGAAAATCATTTTTTTTCTTAAAACACCAGCCTGAAATAATTGCATATTTGTAGAGGACTGACAGCAGAGTTTTTCATGAATTTTGCTATCTTTTGACAGTGGCAAATAAGTAGGTAGAGAAATGCACTCTCTTGGGGCTTTTAACAGGAAAAAAAAAATCACAGTAGGAAAATTGCACCAATGAGCATGGCAATATTTCCATACTTTACTGCACTTAGAGGGAGAAAATGGGAATTAAGGGTAATAGGGATGTTATAAAAACAGCAGTTCTATTTCCGGGTCCTTCACTTGCCAAAAGCCTCAAATCAGGGACTGAAAGTGGAAGAAAGCCGAACCTGAATTTCTATAATATGCCTTGCAAACAATTGGATTTATTCTTAATGGGGCCTTGCTGCATTTTTACATTATGCAGCATGTAATTAGCTATTAAATGACTTAGGAATAACCCACCCTGATTTGTTGGGCAGATGCCTGATGAATGATTTCATGCTGTTCTTTTAACCAGCACAGTGTTGACTGCAATTTCATGTTGAAATTGTGGGTTTTTTTGTGGAGAGAGAGGCAAAGGATCTTCCACTTTGAGAAGCTGACGTGATGGTTTGTTATTCATTAGACACCTTTTCACCAACCTGCAGTGTTCAGGATGGCACAAGTTGAATTCGATATCTGTGCATGGTGCTTGAGACTCCCTCAAATCATCTGCTCCCCAAAACAAAATAAAAGATACCAGAGTCCCCCTTTTTCTGTAACGTCTGTAGACTTGTGGGGACCAATCAACGAATTTATGAAACTCCCACCGCATGTTCAGAATGGCTGATGCTGGGGTGACGATGCCATTTGTTGAGATATTAATCGGAATGGTGTTCTTGTTGCATTTTTCATTTGCACCTCCCATAGTCTCCTCCAAGACAGTACTCAGGGCCTGAGCGCCTCCTCAGTTCAAAGGAAGCTGGCACAGCCAGCGCCCAAGATAGAGGCTGCCTGCAGAAACTCTGTCTGTCTGGCTTCTGTGAAGTGTCAGCTCATAAAGTGGCAATCTGGCATGCAGGAGGTAGGAAGGAAGGCAGAGCTGCATGTCTCTGAGGAGGGCAGAAGCAGTGGTGGCTGGTGACAGGAGGTGCTTCTCCAGGCCTCAGAAAAAGATAGAGGTATCCGTGTCCTGCATAGCGATCCAAAGCACCCCAGAGGGCGGCAGGGCCTTTGGGGAAGTGACTGCAAAGACCACCCTGCAGCTGACCAAGGGGCTGGCTGGGGTCCAATTGAGCCCAGGGCCGCCAACTGGCTGCTAAAGGTGCTGAAGGAGCTGGCCTAGCACAAGACTCCTGGCCAGGGGGAAAAAGCCCCCGCAGAATGGCTCTCCCCAGTGACCGCAGGATCAGAGGTGTAGAGTCAGAGTTAATGTAGATTTAAAGAGAAATTGGGGTATTTGTACACCTCTAAGCTTGCAGGGCAGCAACCATGTCCATACAATCACTATCCTGACTGAGGGCCTAGGGGACAGTCACTTTCTCCAGTCATCACCACTCTCACCTGTACCAAGGGTCAAGGGACTTGGGCCCCTCTCAGCCTCCAGCCCACATGGCCTGAAGTGAGAGCCTGCAACCCTACCAGGGAAGAACCATTGCTGGGCCCCAAGTGTCACCTCCCCTTCACCTTTTTTTCCCATAAGCAACTTCTTGGCTGGTATCTCCATTCTGATTCCAACTATAGGGTCTTCCTGTTCTCCTGCTCCGTCTAAAGCCCCACACAGACCTGCATGCTCAGGGTCCAACACAGAATGCAACTGAGGTCCCTGACCGCCCTTGTTCTCAGGGCATCTCTGTCCAACTTCTAATTGGACAGAGATGCCAACTTATCTCCCCAGTCTCCCTTCTGAGTGCTTCAACAGCTGGAACTTGAATCCTGACAAGCAGCCCTGCATACCCTAAAAGAGCCCAGAGCCCCAAAATGCCTTGCAGTATAAAACCCGAGCCGCCATCTTGGAATGGAGAGGAAAAGTTACCAAAAAGTGAGGGAAAAAACATACATTAATGTCTCAATATATCATACATATGTCAATATTGACAACCACAAAATGATTAGTGCCAAGCAGCCTAAGGTATATTCAAAGAAGAGTGCTGTCAGAATGGAGGGTTGGCCTGGTAGTAGATGACTGAGCAGAGAAGGGAGGGTGGGTGGAAGGCCCAGTGGCCCAGAGATGAAGTATATCACAGTTTTCGTCGTCTACAACCTGTGCTTTAAAATGTGGCATATTCTGTTCAGGAAGACAGAAGAAGCAACCAACTGTTGCTCAGGTCTTGCAAATGGGAACAAAAGGAAGACATTCTTTCAAAAGAAATTTGTCAAAACACTTCAAGGGCCATAAAATCCTTTTAACCTTTGATCCAGTAAGCTTATTTCAAGGAATACATCCCTAAGGAATAGATTAAAAAACATAATAAGAAGGAAAATAGTAGACTATATAATAAATGAGCACCTACCCTATGCCAAAGGCCATTTCCAGCCTCCGTATAAGTGTGCTCTCCTGTTTAATTCTCACAGCCCTAGACGGTAGATATTATTGCTACATCTGTTTTATAGATGGTGAAATTAAAGCACTAAGTGTTTAGACAACTTGGGGGGGGGCAATATTGGGGATTGAACCCAGGACCTTTGTATTGAACTGCATCCCCAACCCTTTTTTCTTTCTGAGACAGGGTTTCACTAAATTGCTAAGTTGCCCAGGCTGGGCTGGAACTTGTAATTTTTCTGCCTCAGCTTCCCAGAGTGCTGGAACAATAAGAGTGTGCCACTGCTCCTGGTTTAGGCAACTTTTTCTTTAGCAATAGAGGCAGGATCCAAACCCAGACCAAATCACCCTGGTCACTGCCTGACACTGCCTCCTACAGGTGAAGAAGCCCACCCAACACCACCCATGATTGTGGAACATGGGAGACACTTGATTTGCAGTAGTATGTGACAACAGATCGCAGGGTGCCAGTCGTAAACCCCTGAGCAGACTTTCCACTGAAGTTAATGGCAATGACATTACAACACAGGCTGCATGGAAGTCTTCAAGGAGCCAGGGGTCCTGGGCCAAGGCCAGAGGATCCACAGAAATAATTGAGTTTGATTACAAGGAGTTAGCAAGAGGATGAGAATTCCAAGACAGAGGAAGGGGGCTGGCTGCCCGGGGAGGGGTGGTTAGAATGACTGCATGCAGAGAGCAGTGGGAACCAACCAATGCTGCCGCGGGAGCTTCATACAGGGGCCCATGGCCCAGAAAACATGAGGAAAAACTGTGTCGCCGGACAAGCAGTAGTGGCAGCAATCCTGGAGTCACTTAAACAGAAGAATCAAAATGGCACAGTTGTTAATGATGTGACTGAGTCACAGAGGACTCCAGAGGTGACCAAGACTGTGCAGAGAGAGAGAGAGCACATAGAAGGAGAGGAGGAGCAGGCTCAGCAGAAAACTCCAGTTCTTTGAAGACCTGGCTAGTGTGGTGACAGACACTTGTATGGGCAGGCACAGCCTGTGTTCTTTTCTCCAGTGTCTACATGAACATGCACACACAAGTTCTATGTCCACTCCTCAAGCATTAAAATTGGGCTTCCACAACTATCGAACTGATACTGTTAAGGACAGATAAATTATAATGTAAGAAACACTGAAAAATGCCCCATGCCTGACTCAAAAGAGAAAAACTTATCCTAAGAGAACCAGAGATGATATAAGGACTATTTTATATGACCTGGTTTAGTGCATAAATAGTAGGTCATTTGGGTTGCTTAGCAATTCCAGGATAAACCTTAAGGTTTATCTACGACTACGTTCCTACCTTCAGCTCTTACAGACCAGTTTGAAGTTAACCCTGAAATTCCACACAATTGAAGCCCTCCTCAGGGCCATGGTAGATACTGAACAGCCTATTAATGTGCTATAGGGTCCAGCCCTCATCCCCCTGTCCTGGCACCAGCACCATGGCATTTGAAGTGACTCTTGGTGACCCAAAGTTAGCAACATGTCTCAGGTAGAGCTGGGCCTTCATATGCACCAGAGATAAAGGACTTTATCCTGTCCCTATACAGAAGCTCTTCGTCTTGGGCACCTGGGAAGTTTGTCCCCAAATTCTCCAAAACCCAGTGTCTGACTTCCTACCTTCTTTCTTGATACCTACCCCCAGCCCCAAGACCCATGCTGTTCCACACTTTGAGACCTGAAAATCTGTGGGAAGAAAATGGAACTCTCCACCTTCCCAAATCTATCAGGAAAAAAGATTGTGGAAGTGTAGACTGGTGCAACCACTGTGGAAATCAGCGTGGAGATTCCTCAAACTTCCACTAGGATTGGGAGCCCCATTCAATACGTACTCCTACTGAGTATGTTCCCAAAAACATTGAAAATGTCATACCACAGTGATATATGTGCACTCACGTTTATAGCAGCACAATTTGTAATAGTTAAAACTTGGAGACAACCCAAAAGCCCATGAACCACAAAATGGATTAAAAAAAGATGTGGTATTTTTATACAATGGAGTATTATTCAGCTACAAAAAGGATAATCTTGAGGCTTTTATAGGTAAATGGAATCAACTTGAGACCATACCTATAAGTAAAATAAATCAAACTCACATTTATAAATAGCACATTGTCTCCTAGCTATAAAAAATAATAAAAAATAAAAGCCTGAAAGTATTAAGATCCAAAATGTACAATAGATATTGTAATAATGAAAGGAAAAGAACAACTGGGATAGGGGAAAGGAGAAAAGGAAGAAAGGAAAAGATTATATGTTATTGGTAAATATATATAAAGGTATGTATGTATTTGCATACAAGACAGATAACTATACTAGCAACCTCTGTTCATCAAAAAAACAGTTCGTGCTGTCATTTTTTTATTATTTTTCTGCCTACATTTTTTTTATTTTGAAGGTAGTAAAATACAACAGAACAAAGTCAACTGAGACTATGCAGTGAAATTTGTACAGAACGTCACAGCAGGTTACCAGGATAACAGTAATAGGTACCATAGTATATCTCATTATCTTCACAATAGTTGTCCTTTCAATCAGGTATAGCAAAATCAAAGGGAATACAGAACATTATAGAACTTATCAAAACAGAATATTGAATAGAGCAATACAGTTTATCAGAGCAAAGCAAAACAGTGATGACAATATTTGCCTTCAAAGAGATGGTAGAAGGAAATCCTGCCATTTGCTATATTGCATATTGTCATCCTCCCAAGAGATGCTCAGATCTCTGGCTCCCATTTGCTAAGGGGCAGGGGAAGGATGGAATGCTTGATTCTCAGCCCATGTGCCAGTAGGCTCACAGCTGCTTACCAGGGAGGTGAGCGGGTTGCTTTGTTTCCCAGAGTCCTAAGTTCCAACATGGCGCAGATCTTGGGAGACGCTGGCTGGTTCTCTCCCTGGGGCACTCACCGCTTGCTCAAGCCATCTCTGCCTAGATCTTATAACCTGAACAACTGTCTCTAAGATAACAATATGCAATATATGAACCAGTGTTAATTTCTTACTTTTTTTTTTTTTACAGGCCAGAGGTACCTGGGTTCCTTGGCTAGAGGTTCCCAGGTTAGTGTACCCAGGTTGTCAGGATGTTGGAGCTTGGGGACCACTAGCCCAAGCCCTTCCTTCTCTCTAAGGGGAAACAAATTTACGGAAGAGAAGAGACTCAACCCACAACGCTAATAGAGACGATAGTCTGAGTTTCCTGACACTCAAGCCAGTTTTGGGGTACCTTCCTCACCCGCTAACTTCTCCTTCTATGCCCTAGTGGAAAGGACAGCTCCTTCCAATTCCCAAAGTGATTATGAAATAGAGGAGGGGTGGCCCTGAAGCAAGGCCAGCAGATTGCTGTAGCTGCTAGTTTCAAACAGGAGCCTAAAGAGAATTCTTTCTGTGGTCTGTTGGCCATTTCAGAACTTTGGAAATGGAATGGTCAATTCATCAGAAAGAAATAGCAGGTGAGTATGGCGGACTTTAGGGGGCCATAAAGGGGAGAGACCCTGGTGCCTCGGGACCTGCACCATGTGGTTGACTCGGGGTGCCGGCAGAACAAGGAACTCCTCCCCTCTCTGGGGGGCAGCTGAGAGTGTGGCAGACTTTCGGTAGCCAGAAGAGGAGACCCTGGTGCATCAGGACCTGCACAGTGCGGTTGACTCGGGGTGCCAGGAGAACAAGGAACTCCTCCCCTCTCTGGGGGGGCAGCTGAGAGTGTGGCCAACTTTCAGCAGCCCGAAGGAGAGAGACCTGCACATCGGGCCTGCACAGTGTGGTTTACTCAGGGTGCTGGGAGAACAAGGAACTCCCCCACCTCTCTGGGGGAGGCTGAGAATGTGGCAGACTTTCGGCAGCCTGCAGGAGAGAGACCCTGGCACATCAGGACCTTCACCGAGGTTGACTGGGGTGCTGGGAGAACAAGGAACTCTTCGCATCTCTAGGGGGTGACTGTGATCTTGCCTGCGTGTGGGCTGAGAATCAGATATCTCATGTCGTCCTGTCCCCCATCCTGTGCCCCCCCCCGCCTAGCAAGTGGGAGCCAGTGAACTACACATCTTGTGAAAAGATTGGCTATGTTATTTAGTATGAGCTCTCCATATGCAAAGAGAAGGACAACTACTTGGAAGAAAACAAGAGACAATAGGACAGATAGTGAAGATCTCTGGTTGTCTTGCTTTGAAATGTATGCTTTCTTATGTCCCATTCTGTTCTGTTTTGTTGTGTTTAATTTTACTCCCTTTTAAAATAAAATTAAAAAATTAAAAAATAATAAAATTAAATTAAATTAAAATTAAAAAATGAAATAGAGGAGGGGGACTCAGTTTTGAAACCCAGCCACTGTGCTTCCAACCATGCTGACTTATTTAACGCTATGGAACGGTAAACTGCATGTCAGGGCGTTTTCCAGGCTCTAGGATTTAGAGAGGAAGATTTTGAAGAGCTCAGAGTGTCGTTACTATTGCCCCAGACACATCCACCTCACTCCCATTAGGTCATTCAACCAGTCAATAGGTATGAAGCATCCTCTAGGTGCAGGCACTGAACTCTGGCCCAGGGGCTTGTGGGACCACAAAGAGTCTATGAGCCCTCCCTCAACGCTCTCTTTTCTCAGCTTGAGCACTGACACTTGGTGGTGTTCCTGGGCTTTCCACTGAACAAATGACCATACCTCAATGGGGGCCACCGGCCACCAGTTCCATGGAGTCAGGATGCAGCAACTGAGGATGTGGAGTCCTTCTTTCCTCCCTACATCACCCCTGCAGCCCAGACACAGGAGTCAGAATGGAAGCAACAAGCTCAGGGACACTGATATTTCTGGCCTGAGGGGAACCTGAATGGCCCAGCTTGCACAATTCCAGGGGTGTCCATGGCCTCAGGCTTAAGTAAATGCTGCCCCAGGCTGGGCCCTGCAGGAGGCTGGGTGTAACTACCAGCCCCATCCCCCACCCCCACTGAAATCCAAAGGCTCAGAGCTTTGGAGTTTGGGGAAGCTGGGAAAGACACAGAAAACAGCGAGGCAGGTGGAGATGGAGCAGGAGCCTGATTTCAGAGCACAGAGAATTCGATTTGGAGCCAGTCATTTGAGTGACTGTCTCAGCCACTAACCAAGACAGTGCTGGGGAGAAGGTTTGCAGAGCTGGCTGAGGACGAAGCAGGGGAAAATCAGTTCAGACAGCACGCTTTAGATTTAATTGTTTCATTTGGAGAATCTGTCTGGCCGCTGGGTGAGGGGACCATGTGTCTGGGCCTGGCCCAGGCTGGGGAGCACTGCACCCCCTGATTGAATTATTGTGTCTCCAGGCACTCAGAACAGCAAACGACAGCTCCCAAGTTCCCGCGTCATTGCTCCTGGCCCACACAGAAAACCTTCACAGTTAATTTAATGACAGTCTGCAGCCCAGAAGCCCCAGAGCAAGAGTGTGGTTGAGGGTTGGACTAGATGCCAGTTTCCATAGGCCAGGCCGGACGGGGCCGTAGGAAGGGACTGGAGGAGACTAGAGAGGAGGCAATGTGGGTCAATGAGCCTTGTCTGAGGTCACACAGAGGTTTTGGTCCTTTCCTGGCCACACACCAGAAATGTCATTTGTCTTTACTAGACAGAGCCTTTCTCATCATAAATGGGGGAGGAGAGGTTAAAAAAAAATAGCTCTCTCCTTTCGCTCAGGATTATTGTAATACTAGACAAAGATACAAACATACACGTGTGTGTGCACACACCTTTCTTAATTTGGTCGTTGTTTTGTCCTTGAGAGGGGCTGACAAAAAGGACCTGGTAGAGCCATGCATTATTGGGTAAATTGTGCACTGTCTCTGGGCTTCATTCTGGAGGCAATGCACTCATCAGTAGTTTTCTAACTTTTCCTTCAAATGCTATCTGAAGAACACCTATATATATATATATATATACAGCAGAAATACAAACACAGCCTCTCAGGTTCAAGGTGAGCGGGCTTCAGAGTCAGCTCAGCCTTCCCCACCCTGTGAACCACCCAAAATGCCCGGTTGCTATGGGCCATTGTGTAGCAGACACTAAGCCAAATGTCCACCAAGGCAGGCCCAATAGAGCTCCCGCCATGATGTCCAAGTCCTACTCCCAGGAAACTGTGAATGTTACTCCCATGAAAAAGGGTCTTTGCATAGGTGATCAAATTATCAGTTGTCATATGGGAAGGTTCTCCTGGATTATCCAGCCAGGCCCAGACAAATCACAGGAGGAGGAAAGAAGGGACAAGAGAGGCGATCTGGAGGATGGAGGAAGGATCACAAGCCAAGAGTTGCAGGCACCACTAGATGCTGGAAAAGGCCAGGAAATGGGTTCTGCCCCAAAATCTCCAGAGGAAGCCACTCCAGCCAACACCTGGACTTTAAGGCCTCTGACCTCCAGAATTACATGGCTATAAGTACAAGTTGCTTTAAGCCACTAGTTTTATGGGAATCTATTCCAGCAACAATGAAAACCAACCACAAACCCACATTCCAGTGGGTGGAGGAGATAATTCTAGCCTCCTGAACCACATTCTGTAATCCTGGGGTGTGGGGACCTGCAGGCCATCTCCTTCATCTCCAGCCCCCTCTTCTGCCTCCAGCTAGTCAACAGCAAGTTTGTCATTGCAACCTGTTTAACTAAACTGCTCCATCTCCAACTCTGCCCGAGAGTGGCCCCCTAGGAAACACCTGCCCAAGGGAAACCTGACCTCAGCACCTCACTGACTCAGAAACAAAACGTGACCTTATTGGTCTTCCAAAGTCCCTATCCCCAGAAATCAAGGACACCAAGGCTTTACCCCACTCCTCATGTTTAGTCTCTCTCTCTCTCTCTCTCTCTCTCTCTCTCTCTCTCTCTCTCTCTGCTTCTCTATCTCTCTCTTTCTCTCTCCTCTCTAGTTTCTATTTTGGGAGACTGGAAAGAAAACCCCTGGATTCACTACAGGGATTACATTCAAGGACATGAATATAGATGAACCCCTTCCCTCCTCCTGCAAATCCAATCACAATGGAATGTTTCCCAGCCCCCTAAACCTAGGTCGCACTTTGCCCCTTTCCATAGGCTCATGTGACTTCCAGCAGCCAGCACTGGTGGCTGACTACTCTCAGTACGCCCACACCTGTGGGATGACAGGACATGTGACTCCCGGGTTACACCAGACCAACTGCTGCACAGAGGGACAGCAAAGCAGGCAGTGCCTGCCAATTCCCAGGAGCCAGGCTGGGAAGTGGGATTGATGGTTTAAGGTCCAGAGGCAAAGGTCTCTGGGCCAGGGCTGGAGAATGAGAGGCTGTGCCATCTGCTCCTCTCCCGAGCCTGGACATACTTGAGCTGACCTGTGATCACTCTGCACTCTAGGTGTGCAGAGCCGTGTCCTCTGCAGAGTGAGAGTCCCACTGCATTCTTAGGCCACACCTACTGATCCATAGGTATCTCCTCAGAATTTTGGAAGCATGCACAGATGAAGCAACCCCGCAAAGACCATTTCTACATCTCAGGCAGAACGGCAGCTGCAAGTGTTGCCCATAAATTGCTGTGATCTCCCCTCGTAGAAAACAAATCTTACATCTCCTCTCACCCCAGCTTTCTCTCCAAATATGTCTCTTTTACAAACTCCTTTGGATGCACTCTCCCTACTCCCCTCGCTTTGCACTTTGCCTCTCATTCCTAGGTTCCCTAGATGCAGCTTCAACATCACCATCTCCTACCAAAATGGCCCTTTCAAAAGTCATTGGTGACCTCCTTATTGCTAAATGCCAAAGGCATTTGTCAGTGCTTATCTTTCCTGATCTTTTAATGGCATTTGGCACAGTTGACCTTTCTGGCCTTCTTGAAATCCTAATGGCCAGCTTTGACAGCTGGCTTCCTCAGGCCTTTATCTCAGCACACTCCTAATTTAATACCTACACCCACTCGCAGACTACTTTTCCTCCACCAAGCCCTTAAGCCCAGGTCCAATCTGGGTCCTCTTGTCACTCCACCTTCTTCCCTAGAGTCTATACACAGCCCCATTTATTCACACATGTTCTATACCCTCATGACTCACAAACCTTGTCTCCTTGCTCTCTCTTTCCCATGGAAGACCCATTTGCCAGCAGACACTTTTTCCAGGATGGCCGATAGGTCCTCAAAAGCAACCTGTCTAAAATGAACTTGGCCCTCTTGTGTGCCCTATCTAACAAGTGCCCGTCAGCCACCTACTTACGCCAGCATGAAGCCAAGGAGTCCCCTACACTCCTGCCTCTTTGATCTGCCTCACCCTATCCATGCAGAAGCTAAACTCTCTCTCCAGTGTGTCTTTTTTTGTCTTTAACCCCTCGGGTCACTTTTGCTCACACCACCTTCATTCCTGTGTTAGTTTTCCAATTGCTGCACATAATGCTCGACACTCACAATGTAAAGGAGAGGTTCAATTAGTTTTTGTTTGGGGGGTGGGTTTCAGTCCATAGTTAGCTGGATTCAAGGCAGAAATGCCATGGAAGGGTGTGATGGAGCAAAACCTCTTAGTTCATGGCAGCTTAGAAGCAAAGTAGAGGAAGAGCACCAAAGACTAATGAGGGATGGTATATAGTGCCCAAGGTCACACCTTCATAAACCACCCAGACAAAGCCAGGATCAACCTCTACTAACCTGCTAGGTGTGTCTTAGTGCAATGAAGTAGACATAGCATAATTTGTTAGCATAATTCCTCAGCCAGGTTCCCAGGACACCCTGCTGTTACCCTTGGTCTCTGTGGTGGATTGACAACCAGTGATTAACTGGTAATACCCAGCTGAACTGAATAGCACGGTGCTGGGTGTGGAAGGCCCCTCTGAGGATCATTGCTGACAGCATGGAAAGAGAACTGGAGGGGAAGAACTGGAGGGGTGTGTTGTTGATTCTCCTGGAAAAGCGTGTCATGCTGCTTTTCCTGATATGATCTCAGCTGTTCCCATCTTCAGAGGAGTGTGAGTCCTCACTGTCACTGAGGATGGCTGCAGCTCTTTTGGGGGGAGCTCCAGTGCTTACCCTGAGTGTCATTTCCTGGCTCCAGTGCGGATCCCTCAGCCTGCTGGCACAGATCCTGCATCCCGCAGGTGCAGACTTTCTAGCTTCCCCCACTAAGCTTTGGGCCTTGATACAGACTTGCATGAGACATTGTCATGGGCTCTAGGCCACCAGTTGGACATTGCTGTGAGACCCAGACCCACAGCTGGATTCTTGGGGTCTCTAGTGTGTGCACAGATTTCCTGTACTCTTCTGTATTTGACTCCCTGAGTGACTATTATAAATAATCCTATAAATGATGTGTCTTGTATTAAACTGTTTCCCTTGCAAACCCTGACTACAGTATTCTCCCTCTAGTACAGGCCATAGTCGACCTTCCAAAATCCTGACTGGTCATGCTAGGCCCTCCAGGGGCTGTACCTGGCCTTCAAGGTAAAGTACAAGTCTGTGCGCTAAAGGACTCTGCTTATCTCTCCATCTTCCCCCCTTTCCACTCTCCACTTTACCCCCTGTGCTGAGACTAGGTTTTACTTCTCTTAGGGGTGATACTCTCTACCATGAACAATCTTCTCCCCTCACCCTCTACCTAGTTCCTACTGGTCCTTCCAGTCTTAGCTAAGTCACTTTCCCTAGAGAACCATTCCTCCCCCCAGTGGATTCCCCAGGTTTAGGTTAGATATCCCTCCAATTACCCACAAAAGACTGCATTTTCCCTAAAATACTACACATTAAATTCTCTCAATAAGTACTTGGGAGACTCTTCTGATCTCTGGAGCACCAGAATTAGCAAGACAAATCAGATCCCTGTCTACACAGAGAAAATAGTGAAACACCAAATGCCAAAAGTCATGAGGAATGGAAGGAGGGAAGTGGGGAGAGAAATTTGTCAGGAAGAGACAGAGGAGGAAGGGAAGAAAAGAGAAGCAGAAGAGGAAGGAAGAGGAGATGCAGAATAAAAGAAAACAAAGCAAAAAAAACCACTAATGTGCCAGCTCACAAGGTGTCCTCTCATGAGGCCAGAGCCATGTCAGCCTTCCCCTGTTTGCTGAGTGAATGCACTTTTGTTACAGAGCATCCTCTATACAGGGAGTCAGGTGATAAGTTCCTTCTAGAACTTTGTGCCGGAGGGAAACAATGGGCTTCCTCTGAAGGCCTGTTTCTTTCAAATAGGCAAAGGGATTGAAAACCTATTATTCTTTTTTGTCTTGTCTGCCAGCAGTTCAGTGCCAAATTTAGACCTCAATCACAAGTAATTAATTTCTGGCTTCTGCTACCACCTCTCCTTTGCTATAGAGGCCTCCTTTCACCTTTAACTCGTGAGTCCCTGTAACAGTACGCTTTTACTGCACCCTCCCGTGCTTCGTGGAAGCAGGTAGAACACCTGAAAACCTCCTCCTGTGCACCTCTGCTAGCAGCAGAGTTCAAGGACGTGACCCCTTGTCTAGCCAGGGTCCTCCGAGGTGCAGTGACCACGGCTGCCTCTCACCACCCCCCCGCATGTCAGATGTGCTCCATAAAGAGGCTCACCCTACAGTGCCTTGAAAGCATCCTGTAAGGCACAGGTGGGTGTGGCAGACATTCAGGGCAGGGCGTTCCACGTCATGTCATGGTTCCCCTTCGCTTCAGCACACACTGCAGGCAGGAGTCGAGGCAGCTGACATCAAGGAGGTGCCAAGGCACCTTCCAATGCCACTTGGGGGCCTAGAGTCACTCACAGACATGTGCTTTCACACTTAACAGGTTACAGGTAAGGATAGGTGTACTGAGGTCATGTTGGAACTTAGGGCACTGAGCCAACCAGTAATCAGCCTGCTGCCCTGGTAAATGACTGTGGTCTGGCAAGCCGCGGCCACCCCAGGGTGGGGAAATAAGAAGCAAGAGCATTTCCTGAGATCCGTGCCATGTTGGAACTTAGGGCGCTGAGCCAACCAGTAACCAGCCTGCTGCCTACTGGAGCGCGGGCTTAGAATCAAACATACCATACCCTCCCTTTCCCGCTAACAATTGGGATCCAGGGATCTGGATATCTCTTGGGAGGTGACCATATGTGGTACAGCAAGAAGGGGGAGTTTCCTTCTACTATCTCTGAAGGCAGATATTTTTATCGCCGTTTTGCTGTGTTTTGCTGTGATTAACAGTGTTGCTCTATTCAATATTATATTTTGATGTGTTCTATAATGTTTATTTCTTTTGATTTTGCTGTACCTAATAGAACAACTATTGTGAAGATAATGAGATATACAATGGTGCCTATTATTGTTGTCCTGGTGACCTGCTGTGATGTTCTGTGCCAATTTCACCGCACTGTCTCAATTGGCTTTATTCCATCCTGTTTTGTTGTATATTACTACCTCCAAGTTAATGAAAATTAAATTAAAAAAACAATAGAACACAAGAAAACAAGGTAACAAAATACCTCCCAAAACTCCCAACTCCATCAAAGCTGATCCATGTGACATGGATGACGAGAAACTCAAAAACAAAACAACAGAATTATATAAGGTGATTAAAAAGGAAATAACAACAACAAAACAGATCAATAAGGTACTGAGCAAGCTGAAACATGATATAACTAAACAGATAATGTACTTAA
>PVJX010031712.1:0-20996 GCA_004027295.1 Dolichotis patagonum
GGTGTATGGCTTCTTTTTTCTTCTATGTACACAGCTTCTAAGCTTTCTTGGGGAGGGCTAGGGCTTTGAGCCTGCCTTTTGGTCTTTCCTTTTGTCATTTTTCTATATTTCCTTACTTTGAGTGGTGTTCCAAAGCTTTCTCTGCTTATGTGGCAAATTACCTGTTACACCCTCAGTTCCTGGAGGGGCAGTGGCTCCCTCACAGGCTCTTGGCTTCCTCACAGGGTCCTAACTCCTCTCTGTGGGCTCCTGGCTCCCTAAGTTGTAAGGCGAATGCTGGGTGTTGCCACCCTGGAGCCTGTGGAATCTCAGGCAGGGCAGGCCTCCATGCTTTGTCCCAGGCAGGTTTCCCGGAGGTTCCCTGCGAGTGAAGGGCCTACAGGGCCAAAGAGTCAGGCCACAATGTTGGTTTCTGAAAAGTTCCTGGGCCCAAACAGACCTGGCCAAGATGCCAGTCTCCACAATATTCCCAATCCAAACAGCCCGGGCCACTCTGCGGGTCCGAGAGTTTCGGGTCCCAAAGAGACAGGCCGAGATGCTGCTTTCTGGGAGACTTCCTGGGGGTGAAGGGCGGGGCTACGGGCCCAAACAGACCTGGCCCAGATGCTGATCTCCAGGCAGTTCTCTGTGGATGAAGGGCGTGCTTACCAGTCCCAAAGAGTCACACCGAGATGCAGGTCTGCGCAGACTTTTGATCCAAACAGCCCAGGCCACTCTACAGGTCCAAGAGTTTCAGGTCCCAAAGAGATAGCTTGCGATGCTGCTTTCTGGGAGACTTCCTGGGGGTGAAGGCCGGGGCTATGGGCCCAAACAGACCTGGCCCAGATGCTGATCTCCAGGCAGTTCCTTGCAGATGAAGGGCGGGCCTACCAGCCCAAAGAGTTGCGCCGAGATGCATGTCTGCGCAGACTTTAGGTCCAAACAGCCGAGGCCACTCTATGGGTCCGAGACTTTCGGGTCCCAAAGAGACAGGCCGAGATACTGCTTACTGGGAGACTTCCTGGGGGTGAAGGGCGGGTCTATCAGCCCCAAAGAGTCGCGCCGAGATGCAGGTCTGTGCAGACTTTCGATCCAAACAGCCCAGGCCACTCTACAGGTCCGAGACTTTCGGGTCCCAAAGAGCAATCTACAACCTTTTCTAAAGTACAGTCTGCAGTTTACAGATTCCCTAAATTTCAGGTGGTAATATGGAGACCAAAAGTCTCCCCATTTTAACTGTGGGACTTGCTTTTTAGGAATTCCTATTCTGATCCTGTCTTGTTTGCTTTGGAGCTGGTGGAGTTTAGAAGTTAAAACTTGATCTTATTTTCTCATTCTTAATGGCTTTACTGACAGTATGCTGGAGCTCAGTCTAAAGTAGGTTGCAGTTTGGCTATTTATACAGTCTTGAAATCTTCTGTTTAGTTTTGTTTTGTTTCAAAGGCAGGACAGAACATACTCAAAGCAATGTTTTTAACAGTTACTACTATAGAGAGGACAGCCTATCAGGTCTCCCCAGTCACCTGGTATAATTTTGAATAGCTGCCAACAGCATGAAATTCAAACTGATGACTCACAATGAAAAGTTCTGTCTTCTATCATGAAATCACTACTCCAATAGTGATAATTTCCACTTTCTGAGCAACTCAACTAGGTAATCTTTCATGGAGTAGAATCCCTCAGTTAGAAGGAACAATGAGAAATCATTTTCTCTGACCCACCTGGATCCAAATAACATTTCACTTGAATTCATGGGGCAGGAAAATATAAAGTTTTGCATAAAACTTCCAGTGGCCCAGTTCCTGAAGTTACCCAGTCTGTGATGATTATACTCTGGAAGGCCTTCTAAGGACAAAACTCTGCTTTCTCCACTGTATTAGTCACTCTCTTCTTGTTCTCAACTCATTAGAAGTAAAGGAATCTGCTTCTTGTCACTCACACACTTCTTCATATGCTGGAGAACTATTATTAATTCCTTATTCAGCCTTCTTTTCTCTATGCTAAATAAACTCTGTTCCTTTAGACTTTCCTCAGAGGGAATATTAGTCAAACCTTTAATCATTTTAGTTGCTCTCTTCTGGACTGCCTCCAAATGTTCCACAGTACATTTTATCTGGAAGAGCTGAAATGGAGCACAGTGGGGTAACAATCTCATTAATTCAGATCTTGCCAATTTGAAATTGTGATAATTCCGACAGGGATTTGCTTAACCAACCCTTTCTTCATTGATTGTGCAAGTTCAAGACAAACTTGATCTGGAGGGACAGAGGGAAAGTGATAGAAAGTTGTGTAGATGCTCATGGGAGCTGAGCTTTTTCCAAGTGTATCTGTTGTACTTTTCCCACAGTCACTTGCAGATCATGGACAAGCACTGTCCCCTGGCCACCTTGCCATTTCAGCAAGTTTGCTAATGACCTACACTAAGCCACAGTGGAAGAATGGAATAAGTTGTTGGCACTGTGACCACATACTCTTTCCCCAGTGAGTGGGTTTATTGGGCAAAGGGCTAAATTTATCAGTCTGATAAGATTCCAAAGTTCTGAGCATTAAGTTGCTATAACTTCTTTACATATTTTAAAATTACACAATTTTATTTCAGCTTGGTTATTGGGCTTTTCAGCAGCTCAGAGAAAATATTCTTTCACAAATGTCTGACAGTTTTTATTTTAATTTCTGTGTGCAAAAATGCACTGATCTTTATTTAATTTCAAAATACGCTCACCTTACAAGTCCATGTAATTAGTCAGACTACTTCTTGAATAAACATCTAGTATGGGTATACTGTGTGCCCAGCAGAATATTGCCAAAGAAAGCATGCTCCTGCATTCAAGCTTGCTTTGTCTGGGATACTGTAATACAAGAATCAAAAGAATTCATCAAGAGCACAAAATAGGACCCTAGAGTTCCGTGGAGAGGTCAGAAAAAGCTATGCCACAGACAGAACTGTTGAGAAGCGACGCAAATTTGTGAAGCGTTCCATATTTTTTAATACCCATTGATCATTTTCTGTTATTCGGTTCAGAAATCCCTGTAATTCTTTCACTATATGCATGGATTTATACTACTGTGTTATGTTTGATATTATTGTAATTGAAACTATGCTCAACTATAGCAGAGTAAGAGATATGGTGTTAGATACTGTTGATGTCCAGTTGACTTAATGTAAAGTACTGTGTTGCCTATGTTGTCCTCTTCTGATCTGCTCTGTACTGCCCCCTTTTGTTTTATTCTCTTTTAAATTAAAAAAAAAAGAGAAGCAACATTGTCTCAAAGTTTAAGCAGGACTTTTATAGGTGGACAAGGTAAAGGAAGGAACATGGCTGGATTTACAGAAGTCTGAGGTCCTCATTACTGGCGACAATTTAATTAGATTTCACTTATGTCTGTTAAGATGACTGAATATTTTTGCTGTGAAAATTCTAACAGGCCATCTGCTCCCTTTGGTATATATTCCTTAATGGTTTTAAGGAGGGCAAATAATGGTTCCTGTCTCCTTCCTTGATTCTGAACCAGCTGTGAATTGAATATGGTAGATGAGAATGTATCAACTAAAATATCCTTGTTATTATGAGTGGGTAGGAGGATTTGCTTCAGATACTTAGCAGCAGTCAGTTTTCTAGGATTGAAGGGTTTCATTCCAAGTAGTAAGAAGAGTTAGAAAACTGCAGCCCTCAGGAAACAGAAGTGGGTCTCTTTCTGTAGAGTGATTAGAACTCATGATGATCCGAAGAGAGACTGCAGCAGTTAACCTTTATGGACACCAGCTTTTTAACACAGGTGTACCCATGAGGCATCTCAGAAGCCCAAGAGGCTATAAGTGCTTCTCTAATGAAAAGTCCTCAGAAGAAATAATAAAGAACAAGAAATAAATTTGCAACTGGATCATAACCTTCCAGTCCAGAACAAGCTTCTTTACCAGGATTTTGATGTAAAGCTATATAAAACTAGCAAACTCTCTACTATAATCAAGGGCCTCCTCATTCTCTACTCATTTGAGAATCAGGGGGAAAGTCTCAAGAGTACAAAATTAGGAGCCAAACTTGGTGACATTTAGTTATTAACTCTTTCCTTTAGTAGGGAAATGACTTTCAAATAGAGCTACATATCCTCTGTGCAAAGTATGGATACTTCCTGGGGTCATTATGAAGTCTCAGTGAGTCAACATATGTAACATGCTTGACTTGGTATTGGCACATGGTGGATATTAGCTAAGTGCTATCTTTTTGTTTTGTTTTGTCTTATTTCTTGGTGTGTGTGTGTGTGTGTGTGTGTGTGCGTGCATGTCTTTTTAAGACAGAGTTTCATTATGCAGTTCAGGCTGGTCTTGAACTTATTTCATAGTATAGGTTGGCCTAAAACTCAGCAATCCTCCTGCCTCAGCCTCCTGAGTGCTGAGATTATAGGTTTGTATCACCACGTTCAACCCAGAATTTGCTCTTATGAGGTTCTTATATTGCTGCCTAATGTACAAGGGCTAAATGGTTTGCTGTTTTATTGATTCTTTCATATGTTCAAAGCAAAGAATTCTTCACAGGATCCCATAGCCTATGTATTATATGCAAGTGTGTTTCTCAAACCATCATGTGTCTACTGTTGCCTTTGTGGCCCTGTTGAAAAACAGTTTCTAAATCAAACTGTGCTCTGGGACAGAGATCAAGTATTGTTTAAAAATTTTTAAAGTCCTTAGAAGATGCCCAGGCTGCTGGCATGTGAACTAGGTTTTGTAGAGAATGGGCATGCACATGTGTGTGCTGTTGATGTATGAATCCACTGGAGAGTTCTAAAGAAACACGCATGCATGCTGCTTGCAGGTACAAAGATGACAATTTCTTCATTTCTGTGACATGTTTATGTACCCTACTGCTTGAGATTCATGACTTGCAGGCCTCTCATCAGTTACCCTCTTAATTCTTTCTCTAGCCTCTTAATTAAAACGGAGTCAGAATAGACCTTTTGATCAATTCACAACCTTGACAAAACCCAGTGCTTAGAGACAAGCTATATCAATAAAGATTTGCGTCTAGTATTTCTTCTCAAACGTTAGCATACATTGAAATCACTTGAAAGATTTCTTCAATCACATACCTCAGGACCCCTTCCCAGGGGACACTGATCCAGTAGGCCTTGCTTGGTGGCCAAGAGTTTACTTTTCTAGCAGGGAACCAAGTGACGCCAGTGCTGCTGTTTACGAACTACACTTTGCAAACCACTCCCTCACAGCAATGATGTCTGTGCAGGAACCGACTGCTTGGAGAAGGGCAGCACATCATATTTGACATGACCATGTTCAGAAACAGCACAACAGCAATTCACCTGTAACCAACAGACTAAGGGTAGACAGAAGTAGATAAATTCTATTCCATCAAAATCCATAGCATCTGAAACCAGCTTGCAGCATCCAAAAACCCTTATTTACTATCAACAGAGAGGTCTGCATGAAATCAGAGGAAATGACTCAGTGTAAAATCTAAACCTGGTTTCTCTGTATGTCAGATCTAAGGAATGCTTAGGCCTAATTTTTCATTGGCAAGTGACACAGAAAGCTCTTAACTGGAATATCGCTGTGTGCCAAACAACAATATCTCCAGCACCTCCTATGAGTTTTATCTGATGCTTAGAGGCAATGGTCAACATTTCTTCCACTGGGTTTTGTAGTGTCCACACTGTGTTGTTAGGATTCAGAATTATCTTTTACCACTTACATACATCTACATTTAAAACTGCTGGAAAGAAATAATCATGTTTTTTTCTTTCTATGTTTTTAAGATCAATGTACCAAGCAGATATATTATACACATGTCTCCAAGGATTGTAATAAAGATTGTTCTAAATCCAGCACACCTTTGTTTTTTACAGTCAGATGTCACAAATGTGTAATATTTCAAGGAATAAGGAAGCTGCTGTGTCAATGAAATGTAAATATTTTATTTCTAAAACATAGCATTTCTCCACAATAGTATCACTTCGGTGAAGGGTTACATATATATGTGATAAAATTATTATGTATTTAAAATTTTTTATGTAAAAATCTCAAATATTAAGAGAAAAATTGTTTAAAAACTAAGTACATTTAGATGATAGACTATTATACAGCAGTGAAAATGAATGGAATATAACAATAGTTAATGATCATTATTTATGGATTCTGTAACTTCAAATTTAACTACTCAGTAAAATTTAGCTTCAATTTCAAATCAATATTTTTGTGCTTGGGGTGTCGTGTATTGTCATTCTGAGTGGTGGGAAACTTGAGTTGTGACATACATGTTCCCAGCTGTCATTGATCAAGGAGACTTTCCAACTTTGTGCTTTAGGTTCTCCTATTGTAAACCAGTGACCTTTCACGGTCTGTTTAGTGCCCTATTTCTCTCACTTCTGTGTTTCTTGTTATACTTTCAGTGTTTAAAATGGTCTGCAAGTGAACATTGAATAGCTGTCTTGTGTTTCTGGATATAATGAGGCCATGATGCACCTTTCTTAGAAAATATATGTGTTAGGTAAGACTTGGTAAGGCACCAGTTAGAGCACTATAGGCCATGCATTCAGAGCTAATAAGTCCATAACACATATTTTAAATTTTCTTTTAAAAGAACACAAATACCCATAAACAAAGTTATGTATTCATTAGTTGATGAAAATTTTGTAACCAGAGGCTCATAGGAACCAAAACCTGCATTTGCACTTGAAGTAATAATTCAGTATTAGTTAATTCAGCATTCTCAATGACTTTAAAGAACATTACCAGTAACATTATTGGGGATCCACTTTATAACAACTAGATAAACATACTTGATAACATAATTCTGAGTAAAAAGTAAGCATACCCCACAAAACTATAGGTGGTCCTCCCTTCAGATTTCAAAAATAACTAAAATAAAGAGACTATTGTTGAACTATGTAATTAAAAACTAAATAAAGTAAAGGAAACACAAACTCAGGCTAGCGATGACTTTGTGGGATACAGAAAATGGAACTCAGTTGATGGCTGTAAGGACTTTGGTTACAGAATCGTGCATACTTTCTGTCTTCCTAATGTCTGACAATAATACATGAATAAACTCATGAAACATGACAATATGCATACACCAAGGTTGAAGATGACCTAGAATTTTTGCACTAATGGCCATTCATGCACATCTCTACATTTTTTCATAGCTGTAAATATACAAAGTAAACAAATGAATAAACCTATTTTGCCACACATAAATAACCTTTTCTCCTGAATCAAAGCTTTCCTAATAAAACCTGGATAAACAGGTCTTCAAGATGAGCTGGCGAGTACCCTGACACAGGAAGAGATGGTTAGTGCTGAAAACTTACCCCCATCTGCATTTCTCGTGCCATTCCAGCAGTGCAGATAACATGTGCATGTGTCACTGACTGAAAGTGTCTGGAGAGCCCAGCAGCACCAAGACACCATCATGAAGATCAGAAACATCCCCGGCCTGAGTAGTCCCAGCTAACATTCAAGAAGAGGCAGAACACTCATTCAAACTCATTCAAAGAGCTGGGAAACACAGACCAAAAGTGACCAGATAGAGTGTGACTGAAAACTATAGTTCAGAATTAAATCCAGGATTAAAACCAATAATACCATGAGAATGGGAGGTACAGAAGTTGCAGTGGTGATGAGTGAGGGTCAGAAAATGCAATAGTTTTACAGTAGGGAGTTACTGCCAGTTTTCCCCGATGGCTAATCCACCAAAAACCTGGTGGGAAGCTTGAATGAGTGGATGTGGGAAAAGGCAAGTACTGCTAAGGCAGCACAGTGCACCCTTTTAAAAGAGAAATCAAGGTGGGTACCCACTGGAGATTTGCCTTTGATGTATGAGTTTTCTATCCCAGCATCCCATTTCCCCACAGTGGTCGATAATTTAGAGTGATTTGTACAATGCACCTTGCTGTAGCATGCAAATGACATGACCTCCTCCACGGCCTGTGTGGCAACCCAGTCAGGATGGTGGAACTGAAGTGAATCTCTGCTATTCCAGATGCATTTAATCACACATTTGGTTTGATTTACTAATGCTGTTGTCTTTCCATTTTCTGTTAAGAAATTATTAGCAGGAAATAACTTGGCCTGAATGCCACAATGTGTTGGATCAATTTAAAAGACAATATAGATCACTGGGATTTCTTTTGTCAAATGGAACCATTAGGCTTGCATATTTAAAAAGTATATATTTTTGTGTCATGTATGTAAGTGATACATAGTTTACCATTATGCAAAAGGCCACCAAGAATGGATGGCAAGGGAGGAATGATAAATATGCCATTGCATAGGCAGAATATATTAGACCCTAGGTATCTTGTTATGTCAAGGGGTTTGCACTCTTCTCCTTTCTCCGAGAAGGTGGCTTACCTTTCCTAACAATGAACTCAATGACAGAATTCACTTTTTTCTCTTTACATAAATATGCAATGACTAAAATATATTCCAACTGTGCCTAACTACTCATATGGCTACTGTTAAGTATTGACAAATATCGCTTAAAAATCAAACTTCAAAGCACAATTTCTCTCCCTTTATCACCATTTGATGTATTTTCCTCCAGTGGTTGTTTTTCTGTGTCACATTGGGTCTGTTTTTCAGTGTCCCACTGTCTTTTGCTATCCAGTGCATGGACAGAACAGCTGAGTAATTATATCAGTGTGACTGCAATTTTACCTTTGGGGCTCTCTTGCTTTGCCCACACACAGGTGACTAAACCAGGAATGGTGACATCCCTTGCTGGGAGTGGTTGACCACGTGACTGAGTCACACCAGGTGAACTTACATCTTAACAATGTGAGTCTAAGAAAACCATGTGAAACAAGACCCTAGGCCATCCTTCCGCCTTTACTTAAGTTTCAAATTGTTACTAAATGAAAATGGTCTAAGAAAAGTGCAGAGCAGGGAAAGAGGCTTTTTAGATCATCTTTTCAGCCTTTTCCAACTTTGGACTAGGCACTAAGAACATTTTCCTCTTTTTACTTTCCACACAGATGTAAAGCCAGTGACAACAAGAATAACAACTACTAACATTTAATGATCTAACGTATGGCTGTGACAACTACTTTTAAAAATGCATACAACACTGAGACCGAACACACTAGAGCAATTTGCACAAAACCAAGCTGACCAAAAACCAGCTTCCTAATGTTGATGACTGAGGTAGATTCTTCAGTTTTCATGTGCTTTTAAACATTTTTTTCATGTTATGAATTTCATTTTATTGTTGTTATTGTTTTCCTATGCTTTATTGTTTTCACATTGCTAATTTACTTCCAGCTGTGTTTTTCTCCTCTTTGCTGTTTGCAGCCATAAAAAAAGATGCTCATTAAATTTGTCTTCAAGTAATACCATATAGTGGGACATGTTGTTTGTTCTCATAAATCTGTTGTTCACATTTAGGTTACTTCTATTTGTATGCTTATTCAAAACTTAGAATGATTACTTTGAGCCAGTGAATGAGAAAATAGTCAAAATTTTTTTGAAAAAGGAAATATATAATGAAAGTTTAAATGATCCTTATGCTTATCAAACATGCAAGTATGTGCAGCATCTCCTAAGTGCCAGAGACTGGACTTGGTATTGAGACTAACTGACAGAACCCTGGCTCTCATGGAGCTTAAAGTCTTGTAGAAAGACAGACAGTGATCACTGGACACATAAAGAGATCAAAGTGGAAACTGCATAAATAATCTACAATCAGTCACAGAGTAGTGGAGTAGTCAGATGAGTCATAATCACACTGAATGGAAGGACTCATAATCAGATCCATGGACAAATTATGTCAAGGTACTATAATAGCTAATCTGAGACAAAGAATTTTATAAGACAAAAGAGGAAATACAATTGGAAAGACAGTTTGGGTAGGAAAAAACAGTGAGATAATATTAAAGATTGAATTGTGTCCTCCTTAAAAATATTGTGTCCTCCTAAACACCTAAATCACAGTACCTGTGACTATGGCTTTATTTGGAAATAAGGTCTTTAAAGACTTTTAAGAAGGGGTCATTACAATGGTTCTTTACCTAATATTACTGTGTCCTTATAGAGAGGGGGATTTGGGACAGAAATCCATGTAACCACATAGCAAAAGCCCAAGTGGGTGCAGCAATGCAGAGTGCCATGCTCACGTGTCTGCTGGCCAAGAAGTACCTGCAATGGCCAGCAGAGCACCAGGATCTGGACAGAGGCATGGACCAGTTCCGCCCTCAGCCTCAGAAAGCATCACCCCCTGACATCTTTGTCTCAGCCTTCCAGGACTATCAGATGGTAGATTTCTGTTGTTTAAGCTCTACAGTTTGTGGTGCACTGTGAAGGCAGCTTGAAGAGACTAATATAGGAGTCAGTGACCCCAAGTTATCAATGCTGGGCAGATGCTGCCACTGCACCTCAGTGCCTCAGGAAGTTCCTCAAAACAACTCCCAGGCACCCAGTATGATTGACCAGGCAGATTATACCCATTGAGAAAATACATTTGAAGTTTTGTTTGGTATTGGCTTTGGTTTTTGGTAGACAACATATAAATCCTTTGAGTTTCAGGAAGGGAAATAAATAAAATCATCTCACTTTAGACTTTGCCTTCTAGCTGAAGAGATATTTATGAACTGTTCATTCTTCTTCCCACTGTAGCTTGGATGTCAGAGTATCTGGAGTAATGGGTTATTTGGCCCTGTTAACTGGAAACTGCTTGAGACTAGGAATTGTATTTAAATGTTCTGTATGTTGTTCAGCACAGGCCTGCTGTTTTAGTAGGTGCTAGGTGCTTAATATTTGTGTAAAGTAGCTTGCCTGCCTGTCTGTGTTTTCTCCCTTTCTTCTTTCTTTCACCTATATTTTCTTCCTTTATTTCTTCTGTCCTTCCTTCCCACCTTCCTTCCTCCTTCCTTCCTTCCTTCCTTCCTTCCTTCCTTCCTTCCTTCCTTCCTTCCTTCTTTTCTTTCTTTCTTTCTTTCTTTCTTTCTTTCTTTCTTTCTTTCTTTTCTTTCTTTCTTTTCTTTTCTTCCTTCTTTCTTTCTCTTTCTTTCTTTCTTTCTTTCTTTCTCTCTCTCTTTCTTTCTTTCCTTTTCTTTTCTTTTCTTTTCTTCCTTCTTTCTTTCTCTTTCTCTTTCTCTTTCTTTTTTTCTTTCTTTCTTTCTTTCTTTCTTTCTTTCTTTCTTTCTTTCTTTCTTTCTTCTTTTGTCTTTCTTTTTCATCTTCCTGTCTTTCTTTCTAGATAAGGTCTTACTATGTTGCCCAGGTTAGCCTTGAACTCCTGGGCTCAACCACTCCTTCTATCTGAATCTGCAATTGCTGGGACTACAGATGCATATAATGTTTTACACTTTTTATTTTGAAATAATTACATTGCGTCAGAAAAGTTTCAAGAACAGTGTCAAGAGTGTTCTATTTCTTCCACCTGGATTCAAAATTTATAAACATTTTGCCACTTTTGCCTCTGTTTTGTCTTTATGTGAAAACATGATGATTATTTTCTGGACCGCTTGAGGGCAAGTTACAAGTATCATGCCTCTCCACCTAAATACTGTCATACATGAGTCCTGAGAATACAGCACATTGTCCTATTGAATCATAGAAAAATCATAAAAGTCTAGAAATTTAACATTAATATTTTATTGACAGTCAATATTTAAATTTTATTTTTTAAAATTTTTTTATTTAAAGAGAAAAAATAAAGGAAAACAGAAAAAAGGGTAGAAATAATACAGAATTTCAAAAGAAATTAACACCAAGAAATCACTAATTGATAAATTACATATTGTCATCTTAAAAATAGTTGTTCAAGTCACAAAATTGAAGCATAGAAAGAGGACAACAAACAATGAGAGTGCAAATCGTTCTGTTCAATGATCCAACAAAAACTTAGTAATATAGTTATCTGTCTTACACACTTATACATGCAGTTATGTCCTTTAGAGCACATTCCTTCCCTTTCTTTTTTACAATAGCTATTACACATTTTGGATCTTATTACTCCTACAGTTTTTATTACTTTTCACACCAGAGAGACAATGTGATATCTATAAATATGATTTTTATTTATTTCACTTATGAAGATAGTTTCTAGTTGCCTCCATTTACCTATAAAGTCCTTAAGAGCATCCCTTTTATAGCTGAATAATATTCAATTGTATAAAAATACCACATCTTGTTCATCCATTCTGCAGTTGATGGACATTTTGGTTGTTTCCAAGATTTAGCTATTACAAATTTTGCTATTGTAAACATGGGTGCACATATATCACTGAGAAATAACCTTTCAGTTTTTCTGGGAAAATATCCAGAAGGGGAATAGCAGGACTGAATGGAACTTCCAATCCTAGTCTTCTGAGGAATCTCCATACTGATTTCCATAGTAGCTGCACCAGTCTACACTCCCATCAACAGTGGAGCAGTGTTCCTTTTTCCCACAGTCTCACCAACATTTGTTATCAGTTGATTTCTTGATGGTAGCCATTCTTTCTGGAGTGAGATGAAATCTCAATGCTGTTTTAATTTTCATTTCTCGAATGACCAGTGATGGTAAACATTTCTTCATGTATTTATTTGCCATTTGTATGTCTTCATCTGAGAAATGTGTGTTCACCTCAGATCCCCATTTTTGGAGAGGGTCTTTGAATTGGGGAGGCCTGAATTTTTTAAATTCTTTATATGTTTTGCATATAAGTCCTTTGTCTGAGAGGTTGATGGTTAAATTTTTCTTCTATTCTGTGGGTTTTCTTTTCACTTTGCTGGTGATTTCTTTTGAAGTGCAAAAATATTTTAATAATATGAGGTCCCAGTTGTTTATTCTTTGAAGTGTTTCCTGTGTAGTTTGAATTTTGTTCATGAATTCTTTGCCTACCCCTATGTCTGAAAGACTTCTACCTACCTTGTCTTCCAGTATATTTAGTGTTTCTATTTTAATATTTAGGTCTTAAATCCATTTTAATTTTAACTTAGTGCATGGTGGTAGGAATGGGTCTCATTGTAGTCTTTGGCATTTTTAGAGCCAATTTTTCCAACACCATTTATTAAAGAGGCTCTCTTTCTTCCAGTGAACATGTTTAGCCCTTTTGTCAAATATCAGGTAGTTGAGTGTCTTTGTAATTATATTTGCATCTTCTAATCTGTTGCATTGATACTCAGATCTATTTCTTTGCCAGTATCATGCTGATTTTATCAGAGTAGCTTTGTAGTATAGTTTCAAGTCAGGAATTGAGATCCTTCCTGTCTTGCCTTTGTTGCTCAGAATTGCCTTTGCTATTTTAGGTTTCCTCTGTTTCCAAATGAATTTAGGAGTGTTTTCTCTAGATCTGTGAAGTATGCTAATGGTATTTTGATTGGGATTGCATTAAAACTATATAACAGTTTTGGGAGTATGGCACAATGTTGGTTCACAGTGTTTTCACAATGTTGGTTCTTCCTAGCCAAGAGCAAGGAATATCCTTCCATTTTCTAATATCCATTTCAATCTCCTTTTTTAGCATAGTATAATTTTAGCATATAGGTCTTTTACATTGTTGGTTAGGTTTATTCCTGAGTATCTCATTTTTTAGATGCTATTGTGAAAAGTGATATTTTCATAATTTCTTGCTCAGTGAGTTTTTTGTTTGTGTACTGGAATGCTATTGATTTTTTGGCACTGACTTGTATTCAGATATACTGCTAAATTTGTTTATTACTGCTAGTAGTCTTTTAATGGAGTTTTTTGGGGTCTTCTGTATAAAATATCATGTCACCTGCAAATAGTGATAATTTAACTTCTTCCTGTCCTATCTTTATTCCTTTTATTTCTCTCTCTTGTCTCATTGCTCTGGCTAATATTTCCAGAATTAAATTGAATAGAATTAAATTGAATAGTGGACATCCATGTCTTGTTCCTGATTTTAGAGTGAAAGCTTTCAGTTTTTGTCCATTTAGTATAATGTTGACTGTTGGTTTATCATAGATGGCCTTTATGAGATTAAGGTAGATAACATATGTTACAAGTTTCTGAAAGGTTTTTATCATGAACTAGTGTTGGACTTTATCAAAAGTTTTATCAAAAGTTTTTTCTGAATCTATTGAGATGACCATGTGGTTTTTTATTTTGGCTCTGTTGATGTGGTGTATTAGATTTCCTGATTTGCATATGTTAAACCATCCCTGCATTCCTGCAATGAATCCCACTTGGTTGTGATGTATAATCTTCTTGATGATTTGTTGCATTCTATTCACCAGTATTTTATTGATAATCTTTGCATCAATGTTCATTAGTGACATTGGTCTGTAGTTCTCCCTTTTTGGTTGGGTCTTTCTCTGGTTTTGGTATCAGTGTAATACTTTTTTCCAGGAATGATATAGGGAGGGTTGTTTCACTTTCAATTTCATTAAAGAGTTTAAGGAGTGTTGGCATCAAATCTCCTCCAAATTTCTTGTAGAATTCAGCTGTGAATCCATCAGGCCACAAGAGTTTCTTTGTTGATAATTTTTTAATCACATTTTCAATTTCAATAGGTGATATTGGGTTGTTTAACATTGCTGTATCTTCTTGATTGAGCTTTGGTAGTTCATATGTTTCTAGAAATCTGTCCACTTCCTCAGTGTTTTCCATCCTATGTGAGTAGAGGTTTTTAAAGTAGGTATTCATAATATTTTGAATTTCCATGGAATCTGTGGTAATTTCCTTCTTTTCAGTCCTTATTGCATGAATTTGAGTTTTTTCTGTTTCTTGATAAGCAGGTTTATCAATTTTGTTTATGCTCCCAAAAAAACAGCTTTTGATTCATCAATTCTTTGCATTGTTTTGTTAGTTTCAATTGTATTAATTTCTGCTCTGATCTTTATCATTTCCTCCCTCCTATGAGCTTTGGGTTTAACTTGCTCTTCTTTTTCTAGAAGCTTGAGATGTAGCATTAGGTTATTTGTGCTCATTCTGTTTTCTTGATATGACAATTTATTACTACATATTTCCCTCTTAAGACTGCTTTTATTGCACCCCACAGATTAAGGTATGTTGTTTCTGTATTTTCATTGAGTTGTAAGTTTTGTTTTATTTCTTCTTTAATTTCATTAAAGAAGTGTAATCCACTGGTTGCTCAGAAGGTTGTTATTCAATTTCCATGTATTTATGCATGTTTTGAAATTTCTTTTGTCATTCATTTCCAGTTTCAATGCACTATGGTCTCATGATATGCATGAGATAATTTCAATTCTTTTGCATTTACTTAAAAAGTTTTTGAGAATATCCCATGTGCAACTGAGAAGAATGTATATTCTGATGTGGTTGGGTGTAATACTCTGTAAACATCTACTAAGTCCATTTGCTTACAGGTATGATTCAGTTGTATTGTTTCTTTGCTGTCTAGTTGATTTATCTCTTTGTGATGATGGGATATTAAGGTCCCTTGTTATAATTGTGATCTTATGTATTTGGTTTTTCATGTCCATTAGTATTTGTCTTATATAATTGGGTGCTCCTGTATTTGGTGCATATGTATTTATAATTGTTCGTTCTTCCTCTTGAATTTTTCCATTTACAAGTATGTAGTGACATTCTTTATCTCTTTTAATCATTTTAGGTTTGAAGTTCACATTGTCTGCAAACAGAATAATTGCCCTTGTTTTTTTTTCTGGGTTCCTGTTGCATGGAATACTGTTTTTCTGTTCTTTGACTTTTAATCTATGAGTTTCTTTTTGGGGTCAGATAATTTATTGTATTTAGCATATTGTGGAATCCTGTTTCTTGATCCATTCTGTCAATTTATTTCTTTTGATAGGTGAATTGAGGTGATTTACATTTATGGATATAACTGATATGTACTGGTTCAACTTTCCCATGTTATGGTCCAGTTGTTTTTATTTTGCTTTTTCCCACTGTTTAATTGCTTGTCCTGCTTGGTGGTTGCTTTCTGTTGTCCTGGAGATTATGGTAATTTTTTTCTTTATCTAGTATGTCTTTCAATACTCTTCCTAGGGTTGATTTGGTGGACATAAATTTCTTTAGTTATTCTCTGTCATAGAAGTATCTTGTTTCTCCATTGAATTTGAAAAAAAATTTTGCTGGTTAGATCAGTCTGGATTGAAAGTTGTTTTTTTCCAGGGCTTGAAATACCTCACTCCAAGCTCATCTTTACCTGAGGGTTTTGTGTTGAAAAGTCTGCTGTGATTCTATTGGGTTTTCCTTGATAGGTTAGTTGTGTCTTTTCTCTAACAGCTTTTAGCATTCTGCTTTTATGTTGTTTGTCTTGGATCTTAATTATTATATGTCTGGGTGTAGATTTATGTTGGTTGTGACTGTTTGGCATTCTATAAGCCTCACTTATCTGCATATTAGATTTTTTTCTACAAGTTTGGGAAATTTTCTGCTATTACTTCTGTGAATAGTTTACCTATGTCATTTGCATTGACTCCTGCATCTTTACTGATGCATATTAGTATTATATTGTTTCTGTTGGCATCATCTTGAAGCTGCTGTATTGTCATATCCTGATGCTATGTTATTGTTAAAAGTTCTAGCCTTTCATGATCGCTAATTGAGATCCTCTCCTCAAGATCCAAAATTCTATCTTCAGCTTCATTTAAATGGTATTGCCTGCTTTCAATAAATTTTTTTTGTTTCTTGGATATCTCTTTGAGTTTGTTTTATGGATTCTGCTTGTTTTCCATATTTTCATTCAAGGTTTCAATCAGCTTCCCATGCTATTGTTCTTTTAAAAATCTATTTCTTCTCTAGCTACACTTAGCAACTCCTTTACTAAGGTTGTTATTTCTGTCTTTACATGGGAGATTACTTCTAATCTGATTTCCTTTATAGTCTCATGGATTTGTCCTTTTAATTCACTTGCTATCTTTTCAGAGATTTCCAGTGTGTGACTTTTAAAGTCTTCTATTTCAGTGTGTCCTTTACTTGCTCCTGATGCTCTAGATATTTGAGATTGGATTTTGCTTTTTCATTCTCTCCTTTTCAACTTTCAGGCTAATATTTGGTCTTTCAATCCCATTAATCTCATCTATCATTGGTGGTGTGTATCTTAGGGTCCTGCTGTGTGATTGATGTATTTCCAACTGCTGGGTGCCACAGTGAAAACGTGGGCAAGTCACCTGAATTCCTTCTGCATGGTCTGTTATGTTAGACTTATATTCTTTCTAGGCTAACAAACCTAGGAGTATTGATGTAATTCAGCCCTTAGTTACTGTTGTTACTATGTCTTCAGGTTGTTTCAGGTCACCAGATCTCCCTGTCTAGAGTGTTTGTCTTGGCTGGGACCATACTGTTTCACTGGGTGTCTTATAAGCCCTTTTAATTTTCTCCAGGTTGGGGGAGATCTAATTGGTACCTCCTCAACCTACCTGATGTTCTCTGTGTGGAGGAAGAACTCAACCACACTCTTGCTAAGCTCACCAATGTTCTACTTCTGGAGGGTTGTGGCTATTGCTCCTGTTTACCCACTGAAGGAAGCAAACTGTATTCCTATTTTAGGGGAAAATTCACCACACTGATGGAAGCCTACTGAGGTCTTTTGTTTGCATGAAGGTTTACTGAGTCTCTCATCGGCACAGCACAGTTAATACACTTCAGTCCAAGATCCTGGGGGGATGAGTGGGAGCCAAAAATCTACAGCAATACTAGATCCAGAAGGTGGGGTTCCCAGAGGACTGAGATGGGATGGCAGGCATGTGGAAGAGGCCTGTTCAGCCTGGCCCTGGTCACAAGTGGAGGTCCTGTTTCTCATGGCACATGCTGGGACTGTGGAGGAGCAGAAGGGGCATGCTCAGGGGGCCCAGCCTTGTGTGCCACTGAGGGTTCTGTGTCCTGTGGTGCTCAGTGGGATGGCAGGGGCATCAAAAGAGCATCCTTGGGGGGCCCAGTCTTGTGCCCTACTGAGGGTCTTGTGTCCCACAGCACTCAGAGACAAGGCATATTTAATTTTTTTAAAAAATTTTTTCTTTAAACAATTTTTTTGTATAAAAATCCAATGCAAGATCATGTACTTTGTTATTCGTTATGACTCTGGTTTCCTTTAATCTAGAAATATTTCTCAGACATATTTGTTGCTTATGATATCATCATTTCTAGAGCACAGACCAGACATTCTATAGAATATCCTTCAGTTTACTGTGTCCAAAAGTTTCTAATGATTAGATTTAAAGTGTGACATTTTAGGATAGAATGTTATAAATATGATTTTGAGTTATTCTTAGTGCACACTGAATCAAGAGGTACATAATTTCAATTGCTTTGTACCATTTTTAGTAATTTTGACTTCAATTGCTTGGTCAAAAAGTTGGTTGTCATATTTTTCCCCTTAGTTATTATTTTTGAGCATAATTATTAAATACTTTGTGGAAAATACTTTAAGACAAGTAAATGTCATTTTCATCATGAAAGTTCCACAAATCCTTTTAGTTTCCATTCTTGATTTCATTAATTGTGAATGTGATTATACAAAGGTGATTTGGCTTCTATTAGTTGCTATTCTACTTTGCCATCTCTTCAAGTTGTTATCTATTCATTTATTACCAGTATGGACTCACCCATTATTATTTTATTCAATGGATTGTAACTCATCAGTGTTATTAATTATTTTCAAACTCAAATTGTGTCCCCTATTTGCCTTCCCAGAGTCATTCTGGCCCCTTATATTAAGCATTTTTTATTTTCAGATATAAGAAGTGATGACATTTTATTTTTTATTCTTTTTGCCCATCTATGTGGTTAGCCAATGATCTAATTTTGTTCTTTCTTATAACAACACTATGTTTCAAGGTTATCTTATTCTTTGTTTACTGGTGCCTGTACCATTTGCAGATGTATGCTTTAAATTTTATTGTGATCTAAGGTAAATTATCTTCCCCTTCACATTCATATACTGTTTATTTTCTGAAAAGAGTGATTTGATTTTATCTGAGGCAGTGATTTTTCTTCTCTTCTCTTTAACTTAATTGCTATTCTTTTTGCCAACAATCTTGCTATATCAGCTCTTCATCTTTACTTATCTTGGGTAGACCTTGACCTTTTCTACATGTTTGGAAAAAGAATATGCTCTGTTTTTTTTGGACTAATCCTACCTGTTTTTGTTTTCTTAAGGAGCTTCTGAATCTGATATTTTTCCTTTCTTTTCTTATATCATGTAGATACCTTTGCCTGTAATTTCTTGGGTCTTTTATGTGTTAGTAAAATGTCTTATTCAATACTGTAGCCTTTGGAGAAAATAGCCCAACTTCCTTTAGCTACACTTTCAAAACGCTTCAGAGGCTAGACATCTAATGTTAACCTCCATTTTCATAGAATGCATGTTCTTCGAGGGCTGCCAGAGATCACATCACTCCAACATTCTCTTTTATGTCATTACTCTCCATAAAGTCAGTCATTATACTCTTCCCAAGGAAAAGGTGGTGTATGGATGCTTTAATTTCTTTTCTCATTGCAAATACCCAGTTAAAGGAGGAAAAGATTTTTTGGCTCACTTTGTAGAACTTTAAGTCCATAATTGGCTTGCTCTAAAGCAGGGTAGCATGGCAGAAGGGCATCATAGAGAAAAAAAGTTTATTACAAGCAAGAAGGCAAGAGAATATTAGCTTTTTTTCTGCTTCTTATATTTTATTCAGGCTACCTATCCTAGAGCAGGTGTAGAACTCATCCCATTAATCCTAGCCAAAACTATGCCAAACCAATCAGTGGCTGATTTAGTAATCATACCCTTGATTCCAGTACGAAATACTCCAGATCCCACCACTTCTGAAAAGTGCCCCTCCATGACATCATAAGGTTTTAAGGGGACATCTAGACACAAGACATAACATTCTGCCACCCATCCCCTAAAGACTCATGCACATTCCTTTGCATGCACCTAAAATCAGCAACATATTGATAATGCCATGGTTTGCTGCCATGTGGAACAGTAGCCAGATTTGGCTGTAGCATTTGAGTGCTTATGAACCAAAACCTGAGGAACAAGTTCCCTGGTCTGCCTTCTTTCTAAAACATAGTACTATGGGGCTCTCTTATTAAAGCAAAGTCTTTCATCTTTGCAAATCTCAGACTGAAGATGCTGAAGTTCTGCTGGTTCTTGTCATGTCTTCAGGTTGTCTTCAGTCTTCTGAAAAACTTGACTACTTATTGCTAGTCTTTTCAGCAACCTTAGAGTTTATGTCTAAATATATCCCCAAAACCTTATGCTGCCATGAAAGGGATGCTTCTCAGAGGAGGCAGGGTCTAGAGTGTGTGGTGCTGGGATCAGTGGTGTGCAACTACTAAATCAATTCATTGATTCATTTGGCATAGTTTGACTAGGATTAAAGGAAGGATTTTACACTCATCCTAGGATGAGCATTCTGTAAAAAATATAAAAGGCAAAAAGAGCTGATGTGATCTTGCCTGCCTACTTGCCATGAACTGTTTCTTCTCTGTGATGCCCCTCTGCCATGCCACTCTGTCTTTGAGCCATCCAAGTGTGGACCAAAACTGCTACAAACTGTGCCAAATAAACATTTCCTCCTTTGACTTTGTGTTTCAGCTATCATGTCTCAACAATGAGAAAATTAACTAAGAAAGGGTGAAATTGTAAATTGTTAAAAATCATACATTAATAGTGTTTAAAATGAGAATAGAAGTTCTAAAATCTATCAATGCATTTAATATAGCAAGAATGAATAGCCTTTGTAATTCCTCTGGTTTGATTCCTGCTTCTTCATTCACATAATTTATTCTTAAGTTATAGATCCTCTTGTCATCTTCCAGTCTTTGTATCTTTACTGCCTGCTCCCTTGTTATTTTTAAGAGATCTTCCCTTTCATGACCCCACATTGCAAGGCTGTGTTCAATTTTTGATAGTCTATCTTTGGTTTCTTTCAAGCAGTTTTGCAAGCTTTCTATCGAGTCTTTAGTTTCCTGATAATCCCTTTGAATCTGCTTCATAAATTCTAGGTTTTTTCTGAATTCTTCATTAAATTTTTCTCTCCATTTGTGTTCCTCTATTCTTCTGTCTGTGTCTTCTTGAGAGGTACCCAGCCCTTCTTTTATTAATCTACTTATCTCTTGTTTAATTTGAATTAATATTTCAGT
>PVJX010031713.1:0-21011 GCA_004027295.1 Dolichotis patagonum
ATTTCTGGTCTGATTTACTCAGGTAGCTGGGATGGAGCACATGGAACTATAGAGATAATTTTAACCTATAACTTTATGGTCAAATTCTTTTTCCCTACTTCCCATACATCTGTTGACTCCTCTAGACGTTATTATTTTAATGGCTAAAGGATCATGAATTGTAAGACTTACAGTATTTCCTATGCCTGCTATTTCTTCCAGGGACAGGGGTTACTTTAATGTGGAAGGAGATTAAATCATATCTAAGTGTATTAGTCATAATACTGAAAAGAGAGAAGAAAAGTCATATTAATCAAGAATATTTATTTGCAGGTGACAGATGGCTGACTCACTTGTTTTTCTTAAAAAAGTATTAATTTGTTCAACTCTCTGAGAAGTTCATGAGTGACAGCTAACTTCAGGAATATGTGTATCCATCACTTTAAGTAATGTTTATCATCTTTCTTCTCTTAATGGATGGATAGCTCCAATGAGCTTAATTCTCAGGTAATTCCTCTTCATAACCAAACAACATGGCTGCTGGGAGCCTCAAATAATTATGTTTCTCAGGAACTCTGGTAAAATATCAGGAAATACTGATTAGTCTGTGTTATGGTTTGGATCTACAAAGTCTCCCAAAAGTTTCACATAGTCAAAGGTAGGGCTTTTGGAAGGTGATTGGATCATGAGGGTGTTAGTTTCATCAGTGGATTAATCTATTTATGCCTTCATAATTTGGTGGCATTATTGGGAAGCAATGGAAATTTAGGAAGTGAGGTCATGGGGTGTGCTCTTGGAGACCTCACATTATCCCCAGCCTCTCCTCACCATTCTTGGTTGCTAAGAAGTGAGCAGATAAGCAGTTCTCTTCTGTCATGTCTGTCCGCCATGATGTCTCTGTCTCAGTAAAGGCCTAGAAACAATGGAAATAACTGAGCAGGGAGAAACCTCTAAAACCAGGAGCCAAAGCCAATCTTTCCTCTTCTAAATTAATTTTCTCAGGTGTTTTATCACAGGGAACAGAGGGCTGACTGATTCATGCTCTCACCTCTAAACTCAGCTCCAGACCAGAAGTGTGGAGGATTCTACCCACAAAGATCAGGTTAGCACAAAGGCTTATGTGTTTCCAGTTATGTCAGCCCCACTTGGACTGCATAGACTGAGCCACATTATTATACAAAAGGAATGGATAAAAAGAAAGGAAAAAAATTTTTTAAAAAATACAATAGAAGCCACCTTAAAAAAAAACCACAAGTACCCAACTGTGTGCAATGAAGAGTTTTTGCCATTCTTATTCTACAAATATGTTCAATATGTGTCATTTATATCCTGTACTCAAAATTTTCTCAACCACCTGTGACCTGCTCTTAAGTTCCAGTGGTTGAATCTGGGTCCACTGTGTTCAACTCCCTGCTAACCCCAGATGTCAGTCTGGTAGGTGACAGCAAGTCCACATCCTGACTTGTCCCCATCCACCATGTCCCATTGTTGACTGCTGGGTCAGCTTCTGCTGTGTCCTGAGTGTGGACAGAATTAGACTTGGCACCTCTGTTTATGATGTAAAGTTTAGCACAATTTTTAGACATATTAACACTTCAAAATAGTGTTTCATCTGGTAAAATGATGTGTGAAGATTGTTATTTTTTTGTCCTTCAGCAAAGTTATTTCTTTTAAAGTAAACTTTCAGTTTAAAAATATTAATACTTTGCAAAAAAAATTATGATGATAAATATACTTTCATAAAAAAAAATCAAGAAAGAATGTGAAAAAGAAAGAAAGAAAAACCTGTATAGTTCTTATCCCAATGGGAATAATAGTTAAAGTTGTTCTAATGTTTTGGCAAGATTTTTTTAGATGTATGGTTGTGTCAGTACAAATGTATAATTAATTATAAAATTGAAAACATATTTAAACTCATTCATTTACTTAACATGATATACAATATTTCTCATATAATTAGACTTCTAAGGAATGATTTTTAATGGGTACAGTACACATTATACATGTCTTACTAAATTTATTTAATTCTCTTCTTGGGTATTTAAATTCTTTTCAATTTATAATATAAATATTACAGTAATACTTATCTTTATTTTTTAACTCTTTGAGTATGATTTTAAACAAATTCCTGGTCATTGACTTCTGAATTATTTTGAGAGTTTTACACATATTTAAGAAAAATGGTACTGCTTGGTGGAGTATACTCCACCAAGAATATGTGAGCATATACGTTCCCATGTACCTTCTTCAACACTGAGAAATAACATTTAAAAATTGCTAACTTGAAGGGGTACTACCTGGCTTATGTTTTAATTTATATATTTTGAATATTTGTGAGTTTGTCGATTTTTAAAAAAATATATTAGCCAATTGTGTTTATGTGGTTAAATTTTTACTCAGAGTCTTTGCCTTATTGGGTTTGTATGTTTATTTCTTTATGATGTATTTGTCTTTTCTAATTTGAACAATATCTTTGGTGACAGGCCTCTTGAAAGAAAAGAATTGCCCTAGGAGACAGAACCACTACTGGGTTCTGAAGTTTTCTTACCAATATGGTGATAATATTTGGTGGATCCATAAGTAAGGAAAAATGGTCAAATATTAACCATTTCACACAGTTCAATCAGTAATACTTGCCTAACCTCTCTAACAGAAATTTAAGAGACTCAAATGAGTTGAACATGTAACACGTATGGATCAAAAAAAGAACTGGTTAGTTCATTCATAGCAATATTCTACAGGACACTTTACCCACAGCATTTCACTTATTTCTCACCACTGCCCGGTGTATATTCCTTTCCCCATATAGCAGAGAAGAGAAGCAAAGCTCTGCCTGTTTAAGGCCTTGGCTCATACCGAGTAGAGGGAATGGATGTCAGCCTGGGCTGTCGGAGCCCATTTTGTGATCTTGCTTCCCTCCAAGTCCTTTAAAAGGCAGGTGAGTTGTGCTGGTGCTCTAGCTCGGTGGTACAGTGCCTGCCTAGTATGTATAAGGCCTTGGGTTCCATCCTCAGCACTGCAATCCACTGACACAAATAAAGAGAGAAATAAAAATTAGAATGTAGGTAAACTGCCTTCTGCCCGGGCCTATGTACTTCAGTGGTGCTAAGTGACGAACACTCGACCAAGCTATGTAGACATAACCTGGATCAGTATAGTAACCAACCAAGGCTCATTAACAACATAAAGAGTGTTCCTGAGTTGTGATTCTTTTCTTTAGAAATGACTGTGTTGCAGAAGAAAGCAATTTTGAGCTCTTGGGAGTGTGGTTCATGGGGCTTGGGAGTGTGGTTCATGGGGCTAATGGCTGTAATGACTTGGAATCATAGCCATCTTGGGTAACTGCTTAGGTCATTCTCATTTACAGTTACCTAGGTTATGACAAGACAGATTCCCAACCCCTATAATGTAACTGGGGAATGATACTTTTAACATTCTGAAATTTCCAAAGAGGTGTCATGTGTTTCTCAGTCCCTTACCTCTCCGTTCTAGGCATGTGAGAATAAACTAAATCCCTGGAAGAATAATATTTCTAGAAATATGAGGAAAAACTTAATTTCTTTCATTTTATATCCAGATGTTTTCCAGCAGGAAGGAAAATCTCTGTAGAATACAAGGTTCCCAAACAAATAAAACTTCCAAAGAATTCCCCTTTTAGCAGATTGCATTGTATTACTTGCAAAATACCTGGTAAATAAAAGATGCTTTGAAGATTGCATAGTTAATTCAAAATATTTCCTAGGGAGAAGGATACACATTTATAAACTATCAACAAGTATTTTTTCTTGATCAACTCCTGTGTTTAGCTACTCTTTAATGTAAGATTTTTAGTAATCAATGGATCAGAGAGCATTTACAATTAAGACTTTAGACCAGGCAGTGTGGAGAGGCCAAAATGAAAGAGTCTTGGTCATTGACTAACGGTGGTTGATTGGGTCAACTGGAGTCTCACTTTAACAGCATATGTACTAAAAATTGATATTGGAGAAGTTTGGAAGTTTACCTAAATTGGCTCAGCAATTCTATACCCCACGGTGTGACAGACCCACCCTACAGCTCCCTGCCTAGATGATATAAAGGGGAGGGAAATGAAGAAGATGGTGCTGCTTCCACTCAGGAGCTCCTGGGTCCCAGTGCAGACTGTGGCTGCTGGCATGAATCCTTCTCTTCTGTCGTCGGCCTCCTCCTATAGACTCGCATGGGACACTGCAGTGAGCTCCAGGCCTTGGTCTGAAATCTTTGGTCTCCAGTGTGCAGACAGACCCTCTGCACACTTCCTCATCTAACCCTGTGGCTGACCATCATCAGCCAATCTTGTGATTCCTTATACATTTGTGTATCTTGTGTTACCTCTGTTTCTCTAATAAAACACTGACTGATGCATGGACCTGTGTAGTCTTGGAAATCAGAAAAAGATTGAACTCAGAGACAGTGAACTTGTCATAAAGGTTAGAACATGATATGTCTCTAAAAAGAACAACAAAAAAAAGTTCTGTGGGGAGAGGGGAGAGGTTATTTCTCCCTGGGAGACCAGGGTAGACTCTGGGGAGGTGGCATGTGAGATGTGCAGGCTTTGGGCAGGCTGAGTCAGGAGGAGTGCTCCAGGGAAAGGAGAGAGCAGAGGCACAGTCACCGGGCCACTGTGGTGTGGGGCAGAGGAGTGGATCTCGCTGGGTTGGTGGTGGAGGTGAAAATGCCAGGCCACGATCTAACTCTAGGAAAGTGAGCCCTGCTGGCATTGCTACCCACCTCCTCGGGAGCACACTTCTAGTTCCGTTCTTAAGGGTTCGAGGATATGAATGACTCAATAAATGAGCAAATGGAAGTCAAGCAAGTTTAAGTTGAGCAGTAAAGTCAAACAAGTTTAAGTTGGTGGCGGTACCTTCTACTGTTTAATTCCCTTTCAGGATAAGTTGTGTATTTATCTCCTAGTACAAAAGAAGTCAGACTAGTAGTTGCCTACCTTTAGAAAAATCAGATAGACAGAAGAATCCCAGATAAGTATTCATTTTATCTTGTGTTTTCATTTTCTTTAAACATAAATAAATGTAATTCTATCCATCAGCTGTATTTTTGGTGTAATACAGCAAACTGTGCTGTGTTATTATCATTATCCTTTCATTTTAAGAACTCTCTTTTGATTAAGGACTCAAAGATCATTATTATTATCATTTAATTCTAAGGCTTCTTTTTTGGTGAAGGGCCCAAAGATCGGAGTCCCTCAGTCATCTTGCATAAACCACACCCACGACTCAATACCTAGGCTTTCCAGTTTAGGTTCTTTTTCTTTCTTTCTTTCTTTCTTTCTTTCTTTCTTTCTTTCTTTCTTTCTTTCTTTCTTTCTTCTTTCATTAGTACATGTTTGCAGTATTTGCAGTGTACAGTCTTCTTAGGGAGTGGGTACCTAATAACCTCAACGAATGTAAACATTATATGTCATAAACATGATCATGATTAATAATAATAGTGTAGGTTCTCTTAAGCCAAGAGACAAACTTAGAGGCACCTGTGAAGCAATCTAAAGGCAGAATCATTTCAGCATTTTACTATTTTGCCCAGTCCTTTAAAGTCATCTTGCCAACACCTCATTAGCCAACAACTCTTTTTAGCAACTGCCTTTACCAATTCTTTCCAAATCATTCTACTTCGTTTTCATAGAAACAGCACTTTTTTCCTGAACTCATATTTCATCAGGTTACCTAATGCTGACCAAAATTATGTGATTATTACAACAAGGAAATTTGGAATAAAGAATCTGAAAATGACACAATCAATTCTTTTTAAATGGGGTACTACATTACAGGGCCATTGCACAGAGTTACATCTCCAGCCCTTTTTAATTACGAGACAGGGCTAAACTGCTAAGCTGCCCAGGTAAGACTCGAACGCATGGTCCTCCCACCTCAGCCCCCAGAGTGTGCCACTGCAACTGGCTGGATTCTTGGCAAGAACTTACTTCAGCCTGTGGGAGTAGAAGCGCAGGTTAACCAGAGTAGCCTCCTCTTGAAGACTGTAGGGCATGCAGGGCCCTGGTGCCATATCCTCCAGAGCCTCCAGGGAACCCGTGGGAATGGGGCAACCAGTCAGTGGCAAGCTCAGAGAGCTCTTAGGGCTGCTCTGGTTACCTCTTCCCCAGTGCGCAGGAACCTCGGGAGACCTGACGCGAACCACGCAAATTGGATTCAAAACTGGTCAGCCCTGGGGACGTCGAGGGTGCCTTGCCTTAGAGATGCCAAGGGGACGCTGGTGCTCCTCCTCAGTCCCTGGGGGTGGCCCTCACTGTGGGCTCCAGGAGTGCGGCTCCAGAATGTGTAATTGTTTGAGCATAAATCAGTCTGAAGTGGGGCTAAAGGCTCTGGGGGACCATGGAGTAGTGTTTGGCATGTTGTTAATACGTATTAAATAGCTCCCAATAAAAATGGACATGGCTTTCTGCTACACTAGGCAGATTGCTTGACTCTCTGGGAATTGACTACTTGGAGGAAAAAAATGAGGGCTTCCAAGACGCTGGCTGGTGTCCTAGCAAAATTCATTTTCTCCTGTTGAAGTGACTCGTTCCCTACAGGAAGGATGGGAAGCATGTAAAGGCAGGGCCCACCCGAGCAGCTCAGGCCCATGGCCCATGCCCCCACCCTGCACAGAGCAGGCAGAGTGACCTCGAGTGGGGGGCCGACCCGGGTAGGACCTGGAGCCAGAGGTTTTCTCCTTTCTTGTGCTTACCTGGGCTCACAACCTAAGGAAGATCCTTTGATACAGAAGTCCTCTCCTCTGCCTTTTCCTCCTTCCTCCTCTTCCTCCCCTGCTACCTCTTCATCTTTCTTCCACTTCTTCCTCTCCTTCTTCCTCTCCTTCTCTTCCTCCTCCTCCTTTTTGCTTTTCCTTTTTTCTTTTTCATCTCCTCCTCCTCTGCCCCTTTCTTCTCCTTTTTTCTTCTATAAAACAAGGGTAAACTGAACACATTTGTCGGTGTCAAAAGCCAAGTGTCACGTACCAGTGGGCCATGGCCATTATAAGGGCCTGTGCTTTCTTAAATCACAGACCACTCCATTCATTCAGCAGCAAGGACCACACAGCTGCCCTGATCTTTACGCTCCGGGGAGTGAGGATGGGTTGCCGGGTGCCCACCATCCAGCTGGTGTACCTGCCAGGGACAATTAGGTATCCTGGTCTTTAAAATGCTTCAACTCCCTGAGATGACCCTGGGGACCAGAAAACTGTTGCTTGCAGGAATACAGTGAGTCAGGAAGTTGAATTAAGAGCTGTTCCCCTTCCCTTCTGACCATGCTGAGGGTTTGAAGCATTCTTTCCACCCAGTTCCCTCAGTGTTCTATGCATGGCCACTGCCCTAATCCTCCCAAAACACCTGCCAGTAAGCAGATGCCTAGCACTGACTACCGTGAAGCAGGCCTGGCATTTCTGCAAATTGGGTTAACGGGAAGTCGGGCAGCACAGAGGCAAATCAGGGACCCAGGTTAGGGTCCTTGGAGGCACAGCTGCCTCTGAGAACCCCAGGCTTGGTGACACCCTAGAAATTTCCCGTGGAGCCTGTTATGGCAGAGCATCAAACAAGTTAATGGCTCAGTCAGCTGTGAAATGCTCCACTACAGTGTGCAGAATGCCACCACCATTAGAACCAGAGAAGAGAAAGCAAAGTGCTGGCAAATCAAGAAATGATTTCTTTCCAGGGAATGGGAGGTGTTTAATCTGATAGTGAACAAATGAACCTGCAGTTCTTCTTGGTCAGTAGTGGCTCAAGCCCAGCTAGAGCTTTAGCATGTGTTTCTGGAAGTTGTTTAAAGGGAGGCTTTCTTCAGAGCCACCTTGAAGACCTAAGAGCTGGGGATCCAGGCCAGAGGTGGCACTCTCAGGGCTGGCATGGTAGTGAGAGCCTGAGGCAGCAGGGACCAGGTGGCACTGCCATCTGGCTTCAGTTTCATGGCCCTCGGAAAATAAGCTGGTGTTCTGAAGGCCAGGCAAGAGGGATCACAGTGCCAGGGAACAGAGTAAATGAGAACTTGTCTCTAAGCCACAGATGCTGGAATTTCCCATAATTAACATTCCAGCCAAACATTCAAAAGACCTGGCCTTTGGTAGGCTTGTAAATTAAAACAGGATCAAGTATTTAGAGACTAGTTATGAGGGTAATGGACTGGGAGAGCATTGGATTTACTATCTGTGAGATGTGACTCAGTTTTTGCATCTGTAAAATGGCAATAGATACCAAAATTTACAATTTAGTAATCCTGATAGAGATTATAACAGATAACCTAGTGGAATGCTTTGATTTTAGAGAAAAGGATCGTGCAGCTAGAATGAAAAGCTTTTTAATCTAATAATTTTACCATTAATACACTATTGACTGTGGAGTACCTTAAGTATATAAGTACATTTGAGCCTCATATATTCCTTTTGAGTAGTTACTGTTACCCTTTCTTTTTATATAAAAAAAATCTGAGACTTAAAGATGTTAGGCATGTTCTCAAGATCATACAGCTAATAATGGGCATATCCGAGGCTTCAGATCAAATTTGGTGAATGCTAGATTCCATGGTAGATTTCAAGAAGTGACTCAGAGCAGCCCATGGAAGTTTTAATTTTCCTATCTCTGGTGTCCAGAGAGAACCATAAGGTGAATGTAAAAGAGATACTTTTTCTTTTTTAAAAACAATCCAGGTTCCATTGTCCAGCAGTAATAATAATAATACTGATAATAATATAATAATAATAATAATAATAATAATAATAATAATAAAAAAACCATTTGCTTAGGTTGAAGAGATTGACCTGGCTGCAGCTCACACTGGTTGTGTCCTTGTCTCCTCAGAATTAGAGGGGACCTGCCCTCTCTCTAGCTCTGCTTTCTTCCTTTGGTTGATTATATTGGAAGTTATGTTGAAGACAGGGCAGCTTTAGGTTTTGTGAGTTAATGTATCCACTGGCGTTGAGAGGTATAGAATAAAATTACTTCAAGTAGAAGCTCTTTTCCAAACGATTTCATGTCTAAGATCTAAATTATTTATTTGCAAAATTAATCAGTTTGGATTTTAAAAGTTACGGAGGGTGATTTTTTTCCTTCTTCTACCTCTAATGGATAATTTGAGAGAATAGGCTTTTATGTTATTAAGCTAAAACATGAGTTTGCAAAGTTGCCATCTGAACTTTTGGCTGGGGGGCCTCTTACAAAAAAATTCTCTGATGGCTATTGTATCCCTGGGTAGTGGAGGGCAGGAACTACCTATTGGCAATTCTCATCTATTATTTAGTGCAAAGCCTTGCACAACTGAGTACCACACACTTGCCCGTTAGATGATATATGGAAGACTGTGGGAAAAATTGAAAATCCAGCTGGTGAGTAAGCCCCTCTCTCAACTATCTCTTTTCTTGGCTTTCTTTCTCTCACTGTCTTCCTGAATCTGGCTCTGAGCTGGGTGGTCATCCCTGTAGGACACTTCCTCAACTTGGGAAAGTGACCGCTGCCTTAGCTGACTTCTGTGTGCCATAGGCTTTGTACTAATGCTCATCTGAACACAGTGTCCTGCTTTGGGACCGAGGCCCACAAATCATCCACACCACTCAGCTTTTCCCCTTGCATGGTAGTGCCCTGTGTCTTGCATGAAATCACCCCATGAGAGTGTCTCTGTTCACTACCATGGTTCCCAAGTCCACAAACAACCTCTGCCCTGCTTATTTACTGACATAATTTGTCTCATCATCATTAGCACTTCAAGCAAATTGTTCTTTTGCTATATATTGCCAAGGATATCCTCTTTCTTTTTTTTTTCCACTTTATTTCTTTACCCCAGAGATCATGTATTATGGTAACCATAGCTATAATTTATTAAGTGTTTTATATGTGTCAGGATATACACTTGGAACTTTATTATTATTTCTAATAATTATCATTGAGATAGGAAGACACTCCTGAAGGGGCAATTTTAATTAATTAATCAATCAATTAATTTTGCAGCTGCCCTAGTGCTGTGCAGCCAGCTATATCATCATCAAATACCCCACAGTCACTCCAGGAGACATTTGTTTTGGTTGTGCAGGCTTCAGTCATGGGCTCATCCCAGATGACTTTGCCCCATAGCCTCACTATATGATTCTGCCCCTCTGAAGCATTCTCCTTTAGGTCTGCAAGGAGCACCTCATCTATTGACAAATAAACACAGAGTCTGACATGGCATATGTGAGACATGTTTTGTTTTGTTTCTATATAAGCAACCTCCTCATATCTTTAGTAGGTTTACTCTATCCACTGTTTCCCCTTAATAAATCTTCTTTCTAATAGGACATTTTGCTTCTTCGTGATTCCTGTCTCCAGTAGAGTAGGCTGAGCTGATACACAAAGAGATGGTAACACTGGTGCCAACAGTGGCCAGCAGCTGGTGCTAGTGACACTGAGGGCAACTAGGAGATAGCAACCCGTGTCTCCAGTCATTACATTGTTCCCAGAAGCTGCTGGTTTTGGTGATGGTAGCTTCTGGCATTCACAGCTCAGGGCTGTTAACACTTATAGGAGTTACATTTTGCCTATTTGTGCCTTCCATCTAAATTGAGCAAAAGAACCCTCAGCTGATTCACGATCTCCTCACTGTACACTGTACACTTACTATGTGTAAAGCCCTGTGCTAAACGCCTTGTGAGCTTCAATTAATCCTTATAATGATTGTAAGGTAAATGCAATAATATTTTATTGGAGATTGAGGATCAATGAAATTAATTAATTTGCCCAAAGTTACCCAAGTAAAAAGTGACAGACTTTTGAACCAGATAGGCCAGCTACCACCTCCATGTTTTTAAACACTTTAATATATTATCTTGTCTTTAAATCTGTGATCTTCCATGTTCTTTGCAACCATCCTGCAAAGTCAACATAGTGCTATGTATACTTAACATATTTGATTTCAGGTTTGTCTGTCTCCAAAGTCCATATTCTTCCCATTTTCTGAATAGATTTGAGGAAGATGGACTCTGAGTTCTCCACTATCACCTGCCCAGTTTCTTTCACAGGTGCAGAGAGGTGGGCAAAAATATCTACAGTACAATGGATATCCTTACCAAGTCCATTGGTTTACTCCATTGGCTTGTCAATGTCTTTAGCATCTGTTATTCAGACTTTATATTCATGGCCAAATTTGTGTGAAAGATCAAATCAGGATCACTGTGGTTGAATTAAGGGTATAAGACCAGTGCTCATCTTGTGAGCTCTGTTTTACCTTATATAAGCCGTGGCCTCTGTAGGTCCTTCATCAAACTCTGAAGGACATTGCAAAGTACAGCTGGGATATCAATCTCATAAGAGGTCAGAAACTCCTGACAACCACCACCAAGTAGATAGTTATTTATCCTATTTTTGTATTTATCATGTGTAGCTTTATTTCAAAATATCAGTGCTTTAGAAAGCAAAGAAATATTCTCCTTTGGTATCCAAAAATACATTTTTTTAGCCAATCTTCCTATAGATACCATTAAAAGAAACATACTGGTCAGATCAAATAAAAAACCACCCAACTAGGGCTGACTAGTCTGGGAGAACAAAAGTAAACGTGACATGGTAACTGATATTCTCAGTTCTAATATTACTGTTCTTCTTAGTTATCTGAATGTCTTAAACTCGCGTAGGTAAGGCCTCTACAAAACCAAAGTAAAACAATCTATTGTCTTGGACTTCACTTCCCACAAGAATCTCAATATCCAAGCCATAGATAATCACAAAGGAAGGTCACATTATGATTTCAACAAAAGACCTAGAACTAGCTATAGCTCACTTCACTCTTACAAACAACTCAGGACATGCTGGTTCTGGACCTCAGCTGCTAGTTTCCTTTGTATGAAACCAAATTAGAGCATACGTAATTCATGGCAAAATATAGAGTACCATGAAGCCGAATGTAAAGTTTTCTGGATGTATCTATTATCCTTACTATTTTATTATTAGACTGACTTTTAATATTCTGGCATTTATATTTTATGGAAGGAAAATCTGCTTCCTCTAGAGCTTGGAAAGTGAGAAAGATGTTACATATGTGTTTCAGGTTGTGAGTATGTTGGGATTGTGACAAAGAATATTATGTATTCACCAACTCATGCCTTTGTGCTTCAGGCAACTTTTTAGTTATGTCACTGAGTTCTGGCCAATCCATGTTGGCAGAAGTGATGTATACCATTTCTACTGACCCATGAAATGTCCTCTATTTTATGACTGAATGGAAAGGATTCTGAAGCCTTAGAAGAGGTTGGAGCCAGCAGATAGAAGTTCAGGTTTCCCAATAACTATGTAGATACCTTTTCTGTCATCCTGCATTAGATAGGAAATATGCAATAATAAAATTTTCTTGCACTAGACCACTGAGCTTCAAGGAATGCTTGTTATAGGAGAGTTAGTCTACCTTAAGTCAGAGGTGTAGTGAATAAAATTATGAGAGTCAGACAGTTCTGGGTTTTCTGCAAACTTGTCACCTTGCCAGATATGGGACTTTGCACAAATTACTTAAAATCACAGAGTTTCAACTTCATTTGTAAAATGGGAATATAATAACACTTTTAGGATTGAAGGAGAACTCTGTGGAAACATATGTGTATAGTGAGATTACAAATTTACCCACACAATCCAGTTGTGCAAAGAAAATGTAGTTCTTTTATTTCTGTATATCTTGAAGTTTTCTTCAAGATTCTACAGCCCTGGGGTAGCGGAGAAATAAATGTGAACTTCAAATGAACCAATTAACAATATGTTAGTCTCCTTAAATGGCCCTTTGCAGGTAAGTATTCAGATTTTCATAATCCTCCGCCTCAAGATGTCCATGAGTGAGATTATTCTGTTCCCATAGTAGCAGAGAAAGGCCCGGGAGGTCTCTGCGTAGGCTTTTGGCTGTCCTCTGACCTTTCTGGACAAGTCCTTTCCCTGTATTGTTAGTACTAAGTCTGGTGGCATCTACTGTGGAAACTTGAGACCTCTTCTCTCTTCCCCTGGCAGGAGCCTGGAGAGCCTCTCTTTTGGCCTAGCAAGACCTGTGCTGCATTCAGAGGTCTGGTTATGCTTATCGTTTACTTGCTTCCTAGCCTTGGCTGCTTTTGGCCACAGAACCACTGTGCTCCTCAATGGTGACCCCTGTGGTAATCTGTCCACAAGTCAGTTACTTTCCAGTTCCTTCTACAAAGCATCTGGAGTTTCTAAGTACTTCCCATACAATAAGGGAGATTCCTTCAGACCAAGCCAAACCCTCCAGCCTGTCCACGACTTGACTCTGAATGGCTTCCACACGTTGTGCCCTAGGGTGGTGGCAGTCCCCTGCAAGATGGACTCCCTCATAGATTCGGACAAGCACCTCTTGGCCTTTGGTATTTGTGGAAGAAAGACTCTAAGCTGATCCCTATCACCTTAACCACATCCTGGCATTCATATCCTTCTATAATCTCCTCACTTTGAATTTGGGTGAGATCTGTAATTGCTCTAACCAATAGAATACGACAGATGTATGAAAGTAACTCCAATGATTGTGTTATATAAGATTTCATTTGCTGGCAGACTTGCAGTTGCTTTATTGTCTTGGAGACTGGCCTTGTTGGGAAAACCAATATGGCAAGGAGCTGCAAGTGACATTTAGGAGTTAAGTGATCTCCAGAAACTGTGGGTGACCTCTAAGATCCAAAGACAGCCAATGAGAATTGGTCAGTAGAAAACCAAGACCCCCCAGCTTTACAGGTCCAAAGAAATGAAAAGTGCCAACAATGCGATTAAAATTGAGAATGGATTCTTCTCCAGGGGACTCTCCAGATAAGAGTGCAGTCCAGCTGCCATGTTGATTTCAGTGCTGTACAACCTGGGCAGAGGCTCCAGATAATTCCAGCCCTCTAAAGTAGTACGATAATAAATGTGTGTTACTGTAAGCTGCTAAGATTGTGGTCTATTGCTATGTTGCAATGACCTTTCCATCAGAGAAGGCATGTATGATCATTGTTTCCCCTTCCACTTGCCCTCTTATACTTCCCACAGTCCACAGGGGACCCAGAAAGGCACAATGTTCATTTTCCTCTTCCCGTCTCCCCACCAAATATACATCATAATATACTGCTCTCCACTTCTTTGGGCTTGAAGATGTGAAATGGTTATAAAACATACTTTAGAGGAAGAAGTAAGAAACATATACAGGATTAATGTTTTAAAAATATTATTCACATTATAAAACTCATTATATTTAGTTTTCTCCCCTTTAGATTCAGTTAATCTGAGCCTCATGGTTTTCCCAGATCAGGAAGTTATTTATATAGAACTTCATATAATGTTCTTTACCTTTAATTTTTCCTCAGGTTTTTCCTCTATCTCAGAATTTTCCTGGCACAAGAAAGGCTATTGGGTTGGGTGGCTCACTTACTTAAATAAATTTATAATTCTTGATACAAATGCTTAGAGTTTGGTTTCCCATGATGATGTATCTGTCGAAAGGATGATCAAAGTAAGTGACTCGTAAGGGTCAGGTCCATGAAATATGATCACAGATTATTAGATCCAGAAGGAGACCTATAAAATCCAAGATAGTCATTTTATAGAAAAGGAAACTGAAGCCCAAGGAGTTGAAATGACTGGCAACAAGTCACTCTGCTTTAGATTTAAAAAACCTGCATATTCAAAATTTGCAATTCATGTACTATCTTAAGCTTATCATGTACAAACTGCAAGTCAGTGCATATCGGAAAATTCTTCATTATGCAAGTTTTGCCAGAGTGGACTCTTTTTTAGTTCTACTTTCTTGAAACATCTTTCCTTCACAAGAATTAGGTTTTTATCCTTCTCTGCTGTTAAAAGAACCATCTTCTCAGGTAAAGTCAAAGAATAACTATTTTGCTCTGACCTGAAATGGCAATGGCATCTGCAGAACTACGCTCCCTCGCACACTGGCAAAGGAAGAGTGGGAATTTACCAACACTGGGCTTCAGCTGGGCTGTCCAAGTCTCAACAATGCCTTGGCCGGAAACAGAATTTTAACCATGCTTTATGTATCATTTCTTCTTCCTTTTTCTATCTCTCCTTTTTCATCAAAAGAAAGGGAGCTAGATTTCTCCTTCCCACCTTTTTAGTCTTGGGTTTCAAACAAAGCACTGAAAATGTGAATACAGCTTTGTGAAAATGAATAAAAATTAAAATAGTTCTTTTTATTTTTATATTTATTATTTTCAAAGATTTTTTTCACCCCTAGAATTAGAAAATGATTTGGGTCATAGAAAATAACTTTTTCAAAGCATGGTGTTATTTTCTTCCTAGTTTTTTAAGTGAGATTCCTGCTGTTATGCAGGTTGAAATACTGTCACTCTTTGCTTTGCTTTATAGTTTCCCAATCCTAACAACACTCAGTTCATGATTCAAGCATGATGCTATAGTTCAGTTTCACGGGAGATGGTATAATGTGATGGAGAAGGGCTCTGATTACAAAGCCCAACAGATTTGAGTTCAGAGTTCTGAGATTTGGGGTAGGTTGTTTAACTTCTCTGAGTGTTAGTTTTCATGTGTGCAAATCAGGGAGACTAACATGAACTAAGAATGCAACGCCTCTCGTATCAGGCCTGCTCCTGTCACATGTAGGAAGCTTTGTTAAAATCACTGCAAGTATTTGATTATCCACAATCCCAGCTGCTCTGGATGTTTCATTGAGCAGATATTTTGTCTGTCTTGCTCACCACTGTAACCCATCACACATAAAAGGCATTCACAGCATATTTTTGTAAACTAATGATGAATTGATGATCAAAAATGTTAACTAATGATAGTATTTTCCTTAATTTGACTAGCACACCAACAGATCACACAGATTGACTGAGTCCTGCCAGCAACACCTTCCACATTCAGGTTTTGCACTAACAAATGAGGGTCCTTCCTACCTTGGCCTTATTTAGTCCAAGTTTTGAAATACACAAAAATATTTCTTCATAATCCACTATTAATTGGAGCTTATAGAAAATTCCAACAGGCCGAAGTTTATAAAACATATCTGTAGAAGAGCTAGAAAAGGTGAATGTTAAAATAATCTTGTTAGAAATAAAAAATGTTCCTTATAATTTACTTCTCAAAACTCAAAATCCCAATGGGTTCAATAATTTTCAAAGAAACTGAGGCATGTAATATTTCTGTTCCACTATAGATCAGTTCCTTCTCCTAAGAAGCTCTAACAGCAGTTGAGATGAAAATAAAAATAGAGGAGAGAGAGTGGGAGAAATAAAAAAGGAACATAATAGGGAGACAAGATAGATCCCTGGGAGATTGAGTTTTGTAAACAAGCTCTTTCTCGGTGGTGATTAGATTCATCTTTGTCTCTCTGTGGCCAACCACACAGCTTGAACAAGTAAGCTGCTCACCCCACCTTCTTGGGTGAAAGGTAACTGTGAGGTTAAGTGGTGTAGAAGGAAAAGGAGACCGAGAGCCAACAGCCAAACAGAGGAAGCTAAAATGGACAGGTGTCCATTGCCTGTGCCAAAGAACAGAATGAGGAAAACAAGTACTTGGAGGGAAAAGGGTAAAGGGAGAATACAAAACACTGGAGTAAGAAGCTCTTCTTCTAATTTTTAATTTTGTTTTTGGTTGCTTTATTTAAGACAAGCAACACAGGAGAAATATCAGGAACAGAAAGTTCTAGAAGGAATCGAAGGTAAATTTGTGGTATCATTAATCCTTTGTTCTTTTTCTCTGTGACAGCATTAGAATTTCAGCCTGATTCTCCATTGATTCTTCTTCTTTTTGTCTGTGTTTGTGTTTCCTATTAGAACATAAGCAACTGAGGACAATCTGTTTTCCTTCTCTTTGTTTTCACCTTGGACCTAGCTGGCTGCCAGTTCATTTGATGCCTAATGAGTTGAATTGGCAAGAACAGTTGATACCTGCCACTGATGTATCTGTATAAAGAGCCTCCACATCTCCATGGTGGTGAGACACTTGATTCTTTCTCCCCTCTCTCTCCACCTGGGATATACATAATAAGGAACAGAGCACTACGGTACATGGAAACCATTTTTTTTTTTTTTTTTTTACTTTCACAGATGATGTTTCTAGAAATTATTGGAGTAATTTGTAAAAATTAATATTCACCTATGTCAACTCTATTCTTGACATTAAAAGGAAGGCATATGTGAATGAGACTTAGAAACACGTAGCAGGGTTTCTTTATAGTCTACTAGCTCAAATCTCAGATGCAGTTACTCCACGAGTATGAGGTAATCTGATTTCTTCTAGCTTAAAGTCCTACCTATTTCAAGCCTTTCAATATTAGAATTAGGTAAAGTTTTGCCTAGCAATATGGTTAGAACAATTTTTTTAAAGAAATAGAATGTATAGGAGATGAGCTTCAGGGGAATGTTATGGAAAGAGAAAGAAAATAAGGAAAACAGGTAGACAAAGAAAAGGAGCGAGAGGAATCGAGCAGTGGAGAAAAATAGCACTTACTGTTATCTTTGATATGTACCACTGGCCAAGGCTGCGCTTTGTCATACTGAGGTCAGAGGACATGGTTTACGACAATAAAAGTTGCAAGTTGACCTGTCAGTGATAGGAAAACTGTATCATATAATTGTATAGAGAAACCACTTCTGACTTTTTCTAGGTGATAGTATTCTTTTCAATAATTTGATGAAAACTATTGGAGCTTTTCCCCAGAAAAATGTACAAATAGCTCCCAATTTGGCACATTTTAGGGGTTCACAAATTTTTACAGTTCTTCCATGAACTCTGTGCAAAACCCCTGTTTGGCAGGTAAATTCTCAGTGTTCCTCATGTCGTGTCCTAGAGTTACCGTTTACCCCAGAGCAGATGAGATACAAATGCTCCCTGTCTGTGGACAGGGGTTATCTGGTGTCTGTGCTCTGCACTTTTGGTGTAAACAATTGGTTTCCAGAAATGGGAACTGCTATTAATAGTCAATGTTTGGCTGCAGCAATATGAAACACTCTTCTCCAAATGCTCTGTGGACAACATGGGTGAAGGAACCAAACCAAACACAAATGGCTTACATGAGTCTGTGAAGGGATATGTAGGGATTAGTGGGGAAGAGAGGCACGCATCAATGAAAGTTTCTCAGAGTCAGCAAGTGGCAGGGTTACTGTGTAATGTCACATATCTGTTTTCAAGCTGTGTGGTGCTTCCAACCAGAGTGAATAGGCCTAAAAAAATGGTAAAAGATGGCAAATAGAACTCCTCTGCCTTTAAATCTGCAGTAGGCTGTGTGGGAATGTGTTATGTTGATGCCCTCCCCACAACAGAGCACTCTTCTTGGTGTCTATGTCTTGCATAACCACCTTTACTTGAATCCAGCCTGCTCCTCAGATTGGCTTTAACCAGTAAAATGTGGCAGAAGTGGTATTGTGCCAATTCTGGTGGGACTTTTAAGAAAGCCCAGCAGTGTTCACGTTTTGTTTTTGGTATCCGAGAGTTGCCATACAGGATATGCTAGAATAGACAACATGGAGAGGCCATGTGGACACTCGGGAGATAGCTTGAGACTCCATGAAGGAGAACCAAGGAATATAGCACCCTACAGGAACTAAAGTTCCAGGCACAGGACTCCAATCAGGTCACTGCAGGAACCTCACATTCCTATCCTTTGAGCCATCCTCACTGACACACAAGCAGTAAAAAGGTCATTTTGAATGTCCGTTGAGACATGAGAAGTAGAGATGAGTGCACAGCATTGTGAAAAACCATAAAAACATTGTTTTAAACTACTAAATTTGTGTCTGGAGGGGTAGTTCTGGTTTTTGCATAGCAACACATTTCTAAAATAATGATTTTTACCTAGAAGTAGGCATTGCTACAAACTCCACCTGAATCTGTGGCCTGGGTTTCAGGACCAAGCAATGAGTTTTTCTAGAAGGGTCTTGAGATTATTCATGGAGGCTGAAAATGACAGTGGGAAATTGTACTGAAGCTGGAGAAAAGGTGACCCTAATTATGTTGCAGCAGTAAAAGCACTGAAGTCACATTTGGAGAAAATATATGTATCTAATGTACTTGTAGATTTTCTTGAGATTATCAGGAAGAATGTTGAAAGGCAAGGGTTTGCCTTAACAGTGCCTAATGAGGTACAAATAGGAAGACAAGAATAAAAGACAGAACTGTTTAGTTCCAAAAAAGAATTAAAAGGAAACATTTCCAATTTAGGATTTGTTGAGTTTGAAAAAAGAGTATCTTGTTCCTAGCCTCTCCAGCCAAAAAAGACTTGCAAAGTAAATTAAAACCTGGAGGCAGATATTGATTCCATGGCACTGCCAGGGAACCATAGCCTTGAAGGTCAAGATCAGATCAAGGACAGGGCTGTAAGATCCTTTGTGAAAACCTCAGTGAGATTTCAGTTTGATTTCTGCAGATCCTCTGAATTTGACAATAGGGTTTTAGAGAATCATAGGCGCTTATTTCTTTTATGACCTCTGCTACACAAAATCATTCACAATAGTCTTAATGCCATTTTATCATAGCACTCTGACTTTTAGCTCAGAAAGGCATTTATGTGGGAGAATTTTTGTGGTGTGGGTCATTTGTAATAAACCGAATCATAACTTAACATGTAGGAAACCTACAAAAGTTTAAATGAATGATCTCTGTGTAGACTAAAGGGTACAGGCATAGTTCAGAATGAAAAGTAGTTTCTAAGGTCCTACACTCCTATGTTGAGCCTCTGTTAGAAGCATAAAACATTTATAAGAAAAATAATGACTTAAACAGTAAAGTCAAGCTTTCAGAGGGCAGATTCAAGAACCAAGGAGATCTGTTTCCAGGAACAAAACTTAGACCTAATTCAAAAACTTTTCTTAACATTGGAGTTGGAGGATTTCAAAATTGCTATGGACCAGTGACTTTTATGTACCTCCTCTACTCCTCTCCCATTCACAAATGGGAATATCTACTGCAATTATCTTGTTCCTTTCTTGCTGCAGTATGTTGGAGTGTGGGTTATAACACTTTACTTCTTAGTTCATAGGTCTTTCCATTTGAGGAGCCATACCGAGTCATGTCACACAAGGGACCACATATTAGGAACACCATCTGTAGCTGTACCTCAGACTTAGACTATAAACTCAAGCTGGCTTTGATGCTTTAGCCATGATAGGATGATGCTCTGGGAGCTCTTGAGAAGGAAGGAACCTTTCTGCACATGAAAAGAATGTAGATTTTTGTGATTAGGGTCCTAGCTCTCCAAAGTTGGCTCTTCATAATTCCTGTCTTCTCACTTTGCACAAGCTATTATTCATCTCAAGAGGTTATTTCTCCTCCTCTTGAATCTTGACTGAACTTTTGACCGACTCTAACCAGTAGAATGTGGTGGATGTGATATTCTGGAGCCAACCACTTCCACTTTCCCTTTATGGGAACCTAGCTGCAGGGCTGTGATAAGCCCTTGTGATATGGAACAAGCAGATAGAGAAGAACTGAGGTCTTCCTGTGGATGGACCCATCTGAGCTCCCAGCCACAATCCACCATGTACTAGTCAGCTTTCCTATTGCTGGGACAAAATACCTAAAACCAAGGAGGAGTGGTTTAATTTGGCTTGGAGTTTTGGGGCATTCAGTCCATGGTTATTTGGTTCTAAGGGAGAAGTATTATGGTAGGAGGGAATGGAAGAGAACAACTGCTTACACCATGGCAGCTAAGAAGCAAAGAGAGAAGGAAAGGGCCAGGGAGGGAGATATACCTTTCCAAGGCATAACCCTCAGTGATAAATCTCTTCCAACTAGGCCCAGCTTCCCAATAACACAATTAGCTCTGAACTCATTGGTGGATCAGGCCACTGATGAGTATAGTGCTCCCATGATTCAATCGCTTTCTAAAAACTCCACTTCTCTTTTTTTTTTTTTTTTTTAATTTAAAAGAGAATAAAACAAAAGGGGGCAGTACAGAGCAGATCAGAACAGGACAACATAGGCAACACAGTACTTTACATTAAGTCAACTGGACATCAACAGTATCTAACACCATATTTCTTACTCTGCTATAGTTGAGCATAGTTTCAACTACAATAATATCAAACATAACACAATAGTATAAAGCCAT
>PVJX010031714.1:0-20995 GCA_004027295.1 Dolichotis patagonum
TTTGATGTTGCATTTTTGCTGCCCTCAATCTCTTTGTATTTACCTCTCCTGGATCAATGCTCTCAGGGTTGGGGCCTGGGGGTTGTTTCTTATTTCTCCCTTTCATCATGTTTTTGGTTCCTTCCATACAAGTGTACAGTGTAATTCCCAGACCCTTTTCTTATTGGTTAAGGCTCCTCTAGAGGGTGCAGGCTAGGAGCTTTAGCCCTCTTCAATACGTTATCAGAGATTAGAGTTCACCGCCCGGCAGTGTGCACTAGCTCCTCCCTTCCTGGCCAGTCAACCTTTGCAGGCCTTCACTGCATCAGTGTGCACTGATCTCAGGGAAGTAATATTGTGGCGACTCACTGGCTCCCCACCAGTGGCATGGCCTAATCCAAGCAGATTCCACCAATCCACTCAGCGATGGGAGCAACCAGCTGAAGCCAATTCCTTATGGAGTTAGGGCTGTCCTGCCCAAATCCAACATGTCCAGTTGGTTTCCCCTTTCCCGTGGGAGGGTCTTATTCCCATCACTCACCGTGTGTTGATGCCCGTCCCCGAGAACTGCAGGGCTCCCCAACGTCTGACTTCAGCGCGGCTGTGGTGGGAATTCATGGTGCCTCTGGGTGGGTCGAGTGCAGGGCGAGTCCAGGTGAGCTGCATGCAGGGCTGTTCAGCTCTGCGCTCCAGCGGCTCAAGCCAGTCACTATGGTGCTGATCACTTGTTCAGGTTGGGCAGGAATTCAGGCAGCTCGAGGAGGGCACTGTGCTCGCTGATCTTAGCTTCTCTGATGGTAGTCCCAGGACCTCATATTTGAGTGTTTTTTTGCACTTTAGTTTTTCCCTGGGTTGTGAGAGTCCATCTCTATCTGTTTGGGTCTCTCCAGGATGTTTTATTCTGGCATTTGAGCTGTCTCTCTCAGAGAGGGTCTCTCTCCTGCTACCTGCCAGTCCACCATCTTGTTGACATCCCCTCCCCTCTATTATTTTTAAAAGAACTTTCCTTTCCTTTTCATTAGCTGCAATCTTGTCTTTGAGTATCTTCACATTCATTGAGGCAGTTTTGGCAGCATTCAATGGAATTTTTGATTTCTTGTATATCTTTTTGAATCTGTTTCATGCATTCTAATTTTTTCTTATATTGTTCCTTTAAGGTTTCCATCATTTTGCAGTTCTCCTCTATTTTTTAACTATGTGTTCTTTTGATATGTTCAGTGTTTCTTTTATTACATTTATCATTTCTTATTTTACCTGAGAGATTCTTTCTGATCTGAGTTCTTTTATAGCTTCATGATGGTTGTTTGTTTACTTTGTTCCTATCATTTCAGAAGTGGTCCCTAGGATAAGCAGCAAGCATTGTTTTGTACCTCAAATTCCCAATTGACTTCCCTTTCATGCAAATAAAGCATTGGGAATTTGGTCCTATTAAAAACTCACTTGGCACCATGCCAGCCATAAACTGATATAAATAAAAGATAAGGAACAGTGCTTTCGGATTAGTTGTGCCCACATTCAAATGAAGGATTGAAGAGAGCATCTTCCAATTGGTCCTTCAAACACTGTCAGATTCAAGGGAGGGATTGAAGACAGAATTTTTCATTCATCAAAATTTCTATTGTTAGTACAAACTTGCAGTGCATAATGGTTACATTCATTGTGGGGAATTACTACATGCACAGAACACATTTCAATTATTTTTGGTATCTTTCCCCTCACTTGCTCTCCTCTTCCTCAATTTCTTGGTCCCCTTACCTTTTGTGAAAGACTTATGTCCCTGTTTTCCATTATCTTGTCTTTTATTTTGCTCTTTATGTTTTAGATTTCTCATATAAGAGAAACTGAAGCAAGAATTAAAAAGAGAACAAGTCTCCCCATCATTAAGTAGTTTCCTCCTCAGATTTACCCCTTTCCTATGGCTGCCATTCCTTGTTCTATTACCAAAAAAGACAGAGACTTTGTTGCTGTAAGGTTTTTGACCCTGAATTCTATAAGACCCTATTTTTTTCTACCATGATATGCTAAGTTACAAAACTGTCCTTACTTGATTAACTGCCTTTGTCCTACTTCTGGAAACCCACTTGCCTACCTACCAGTTTTGTGCTACTAAGTAGACTTTGACTACATGTACAAACCTGAGTCCTTTTCTTTGTTCACAGTTCAGTCTTTGGATATATCTTATTTATTTTCTCTCATTATTGAGACAAAATACCTAATGCTCCACATGAAGGAAGGAAAAGTTTATTTCTTACAGTTTTTGGAGGTTTCAGTCCATACTCAACTGGCTCTAAAGTATGACACTAGGGCAACACTTCAAGGCAGCAGCCAGAGAAAAAAACAAAAAACAGAAAACAAAAAAATTAAAACCGAAACCAAACCAAAAAGCAAAAAACAAAAAGAAACAAAACAAAACAAAACAAAACCTCTTCTCTTGGCTAATACTGTACACGCTTCCCACCTCCACAGGGAGGTGTAGCACTCACAAAACCTCCTTGCCCTGCCCTCCTTTGCACAGGGTATTTATCCTGGCTCCCTGCTGAGTTTCTCAGTTAAACTTCTAAACTGCTCAAGTTGACACAATATAGCAAGCATAATATGATACAAATCAGCTGAGCAGATGCACACCTAAATAAATCCCCCTCTTTTACCCATTGGTCTCTGTGGTCTCTTAAATTCTGCATACAATATTTAAGATTATATATCTGATTTATTTGCTTAACATTGAGGTCTCATTCATTTTTCTACAAATGACATAAATTTATCCTTCTTTGTGGCAGAGAAATCCACTGATCTTTTCTGATAGGTCCACAATGCTCAATAACCTTGAAGTTATTTTGGGTCCTGTATTCTGTTCATGTCTTCTCTTTTTAGGAAATACCTTGTTCAACCTGTTAGCCATGGTTTTTTATGTACTTTAACAGAATCTACCCAGTTAGTTGTCAGATTTACACTAGCTGTACTCTACCTCAGTAGTGCTGGGATCACACTCAGGTACTGGAGGTTGAACTCAGGGCCTTCACATTGCTTTTATACTTTGAAAAGTTTTCTATAAGAACTGTACATGGATCATAAAAAATTTGAGAAGGTTCATGGAAATAAAATTTTGTTTGCTTTTTTCAAGACTTTTTAAGATTCAGTGTACTTATAAGATTTTTGGAAAGAGCTTTCATATCAAATATACTAATGCAAAACCATAATTTGATTTTTTCTGTGTTAAAATGTTACAAGTTTTACAGGGTTAGGTGGCACATTCTTGTAATTCAAGTACTCAGGAGGTTGATGCTAGAGGTTGAAGGCCAACCTGTGTCACATGAATTCAAGACCAGCCTGGATAGTATAATGATATTATAGATTGCTAGGTTAGGAAGAAATATTATAGAAAGTAAGACAGGGCAGGGCCCTTGAAAGGTCAACGTAGAAGACAATTGTGGCTGGAAGCATATTCACTGAAAGCAAAGCTTTAAGAAAAATGGAATTACTTATCCATACACTTCCCCTGGGGATGAACATAAGTGATTGATATTTTAAGTAGGTATAAATCACCTTAGAATAGAGGACCAAACCTCCTTAACTCACCCCTTTCAAAATATGCTTGTCCTCTTCTCTCCTTTCTGGGGGGTTGCTGTGAGTGGGGTAGACTTTCGGCGGCCTGAAGGAGAGAGAACCTGGTGCATCGGGACTTGCACCATGTGGTTGACTCAGGGTGCTGGGAGAACAAGGAACTCCTCCTCTCTCTGGGGAGCAGTTGTGAGTGTGGCAGACTTTCAGTGGCCTGAAGGAGAGAGCCCCTGGTGTGTTGGAACCTGCACCATGTGGTTGACTCGGGGTGCCAGGCAAACAAGGAGCTCCTTCTCTCTCTGGGTGCCAGCTGTGAGTGTGGCAGACTTTTGGTGATCCAAAGGAGAGAGACCCTGGCACATCGGGACTTGCACAGTGCAGTTGAGTTGGAGTGCCAGGAGAACAAGGAACTCTTCCCATCTCTGGGGGGTGGCTGTGTGTGTGGCAGACTTTTGGCTGCCCGAAGGAGAGAGACCCTGGCGCATTGGGACCTGCACCATGCAGTTGACTCGGGGTGCCTGGAGAACAAGGAACCCCTCCCCTCTCTGGGGGGTGGCTGTGAGCCTGCCGGCACGTGGGCTGAGCATTGAACACCTCATGTTGTCTTATCCCATGTCCCGTGTCCCCCCCACCTTAGCAAGTGGGAGCCAGTGAACTACACATCTTGTGAAAAGATTGGCTATGTTATTTAGTATGAGCTCCCCATATGCAAAGACAAGGACAACCATTTGGAAGAAAACAAGAGACAATATGACAGATAGTAAAGATCTTTGGTTGTCTATCTTTGAAATTTATGCTTTCTTATGTCCCATTCTGTTCTGTTTTGTTGTGTTTGATTTTACCCCCTTTAAAATAAAATTAAAAACAAAAATATATGCTTGTCCTTTCCATGCATGCTTGCTACATGACCTGCTTTCCCATTTTATCTTCATTTAATGAATATTACCCAAGCAGCTATAATTGTTATAATTTTATTGGTTGACCATAGTTTTATCCCACTTACACCCATCCTGTAATTTTTTTCCATTGGGTCAATATTACCTAAGTGACTATACTTATAATCTTTTTTCTTTTGGTACTGAGGATCAAATTTATGACTTGCCCTTGCCAGGCTGGTGCTTGAGATGCTGAGCTAAATCCCTGGCTATACTTGTAATCTTTTGATTGATTATAGTTTTTTGCCACCTTAAACCCACCTCACTTCATGGTTTTGCTCAATAAATACCCTTGAGAAGTGGGTCAACAGGCAACCCACTTTTGGGTCCCCCTTTTTATTTCTCCTAGACAGCAGCTTTCTTTCTCTCAATAAATTTTTCCTACTATTAACCTGTATTGTACTTAGAATTCATTTCTTGATTTTAGAGAATATTAGCTTGGAGTTTGGACATCTAGCAATTTGAGAGTATCTTTCCCCTATTTCATTGGGGGGGCAAGTATTATTTCTCAGTAGCTCATTTACTTATATATTCAAATAATCTTGATACAGGTTGTATAAGGATTATGCTGTGGCTTGCTTAAGTGTTCCCTAATACCTCATGCAGTCATAAAGGCAGCAAAGTCTAGCATTTGTGATTGGTTCATTGTCTAGTGCTGTGATTGGTAGTGAGTGCTGCACTTGTCCAGGGATGGGTAACCAGCATACAATATAGGGGAGGGAAGGAAGTGTGCCTTTCTCTTCTTTTTTCACTTTTGCTTTTGTCACTTGCAGCTACCATGAATGGCTGCCCCTCAGCCATGCCACTCTGCCTTGGAGCCAGCTGAGTATGGACAAAACCCTCCAAAAACTGAAAATCTTTCATTGTTTCACTTTGGCAATCAGGTATTTTATCTCAACAATGAAAGAAAAGTAATCAAGACTGATGATATAGGACCTCTGAATAATTCAAATAATTTCCAAGTATTGTTTCTCAGTAGCCCATTTACTTACCCATTCAAATAACTTTGATATAGGACATATGATGATATAGGATATATGATATAGGAATGATATAAGGCCTCTGAATAATCTAAATAATATAAGGGATATATTATAACTCCCAACCTTCTAGGCTACTAGATATTCTTATGTCTCCTTTAGATCAGTCAAGACTTTCCATCCCTGGCTAGGCAGGATCAATGCCCCTCCTCAGCCTACAAACTGTTACTAGAGACAAAACCTTTACCTTCTACAATCATTTAAGAATAAGGGATGAAAGGAGGATAGGGTGGCATTAGTGAGACAAGGTAAAAAAAAAGTAGGTTGAAAAAGAGACCAAAAGATAAAACATTTAAAATTATACTTTAAAAAACCTACAGCTCTTACAAAAGATTTTTACTTGCTTCTGGCAGCTGCTTCTAGCCTATGACCCCCACATCCTTCCTTACAGAAAATAATGTTAAATTCCTAAAGGCCCTTTGAATAAACTCTAAATTCCAAAGCACTAGCTCCTTTTCACCTGCAAATTTTCTTTTCCTCCAGTGCAAAAAGAAGCTGCATTAGGCACAGAATGTCTTAATGTATATCTGTTCTTGAAACCCATATAAATGGCTTATTACACTATATCCGGATGGATAATAAAAATACACATCTGAGACTTCTCACATTAAAAATAGCCTTTAAATAATGCCTTATCCTAGCTTATAATACGCCTTATTTCTTTGAGCATCCACTCTTGAGTATGTCCTATTATCTTGCTACAATAAATCCTTCTCATGCCTCTTTTATGGATATGTCCTAAAAATCCTTTTTCCATGATGAGTCAACAAACCTATGTATTTTTGTGGTCTTTTTGAGACAGGCTTTCACAATGCAGTTCAGTCTGGCCTTGAACTCTATAGCCAAAGATGGCCTTGAACTCATAGCCATCTTTCCAACTCAACCTCCCAAGTGCTGGGATTATCAGCCTCCACCACCATATACAGTCATATTTTTTTTAAAAAATAGATTAAGTTCCTTATTTCAGCCTCAGAGATCTGCAGACCCAGTCTGTGAATGGAAATCTGGTTTAATCACAGCAGATGTTTAATTTTCCCTAGTTTAAATTGATATAGGTGACTTTAAGTAAAGGAAACACAATTGACACTTGAAGGCCACTCCTCCTCCATCCACTTGAATTTGGGCAACATGTTAGGGCCACTCCTTCCATTCTTCTGATAGAGACAGAAAATAAAATAACAAAGACCCTGTTAGCCAGAGCACCTCCTTGTGGCTTGAGCTTCAGTAACATTTTCTCCATTCAAACCTTGTTAAAGGTTCATAAATAAGGACTTCATTTCATGTATATAACTGAATCAGAGTGAACTCTGGGGCAGACCTGTGTGTTAAAAACCCTTGAGATGACTCAGCATCCTGTCAATCATTCCTGTCAATTTTATTCAAAGACCCATTGAGAGGCACCTGGGCTGGGGTGCACATGTTAGGTGAAATAAGTCACACAGGCTTACATATCACATAGTTTCTCTTCTATGAGTGTATATATATATATATATATATATATATATATATAGTGAGTTGAACTACTTTCTCAAATCACCTTATTTGGTTGTTTCAAAAGTATTTATTTGTTTCATTTATATTACTAATTTTTCTTAGTTCATTAAAAATAAAGTTTTGTGTTACCTATTTTTTCTTTGTAAGACTCTTTTTGGTCTCTCTTGTACTCCAACTACTTTGAAGATAATGATACACAGTGTATTAACTATTGCTATTCTCTTATTTTATGAGAATAGTTTTTTTGTAAAATAAAAAATAATACACAGGTTTTAAATACAAAAGAAAATCTGAAATCCTGATTTGTCTGTGCTCTTATTTCTCTGCCATCCCAACACCACTTTTTTCTTCATGCCACATTCTTGTTTCAGTTGGCATGGATTTTCTCTACTTCTTCCCACTATCTTCAATGAATGTAACTGCTTTTTCTTTTGCACTTGCAATTGGATGTACACTGGAAATTCTCTGCTTATCATACACAAAAGCCTAGAGTCTATCTGTTGAATCTACCACACACTATCACTTGGTGATCTAGTCAGGAAACATTGGCAAACATAAACTGGAAGAAACCCAGCCAGAAAGGAAGGTAACTCCCCTTTGGGGGAGATTTTCTTCTCTTCCCTCTTTCACAAGTAACCAAGGGTGCTTGTAGTGTGCACAAGACAGCCTCCAAGCAGTCACTACTGTGGTGCAGACTCTCAAGGGTAGGAGAAGCCCAGGGCATGGTGTTAAAGGTTTTGGCCTTTGCAGAGGGCAGGAGGGTTTCTGTCCATTGGGTGGAATTATATTTGTATTTATTCTTTTTTTCTGTTGGTCCTTGCTGCATGCAAATTCCATTTCATACCTGTGGTTTTCCATGCCTCTACAGGGATGGACCTGAGCCAAGCAGAATAAAGGTGGGTAACTTACACATGCCCTTGGCCCCTACATCTGGCCTAGGAAATGGAGTTGGGACACCCTGACCTGAACAAGGCTCCCTAGGTCTATATCTTAATTTTTGTTTCATGGGACTGATAGTTATGAGCCTGGTCTTCCTGATGTTATTGATTCTTTTTGGAGGGTGCAATTGGCAGCACAAACACTCAGGTAGTTCCAAGGCTGTTTTTTGGGTCAGGTGGAGTCTATAGTCTCACACTGAGTGGATGCCCTTCTGAAGTTTGCTTTCCTTTCCCCCTCTCCCTTAAGGGAATGCTGATTACCTTCTTGTTCTTGCATCCAACTTTAGGCTTTTTATCTATCAACAAACTCAAATTTGGATTTTTTGGTGCTGGTCAATTGAAAAAGGCAGAAAACTGAAAGATGGAGAACAGAAAGAAGGGCTTTCTTTTAGTTCAGGAAGCTGAGACCGTACAGGGGGACTGTCAGTCCTTGTGGTTAGAATCAGGGTTTCACTATGTAGTACAGGCTGGCCTTGAACTCACCTATGCAGCCTAAGCTGGGCTTAGACTCATGGTGATCTTCTTGCCTAAGCCTCACAAGGGCTGGCATTCCAGGCATGTGCCACCATGCATAGCAGCAGTTTCACTTTGAATAGTGGCAATGACCTGGCAGAGGCTGAAGGGGTGACTGCTAGAGATGACTGGAATGATTGTTTTCTTCAGGACCCTAAAACCAACCAATAGCCATCTCCTTCTGGGATTACGATATAATGTCAGTTCTCTCTATTCCACTCAGTTTTGCTTTTGTTGTCATAACTATGGTTTCAAATGCATGTCCCTATCTAAAAGAATGTGTAACCTGTGATTGTTTTATTGTGAGGTTTTACTTTTCTCACCGGATATGTATTCTATTTGTGGCTTGATTTAGCAAAACTACAAGAAAATTAAGACTTTGGTGTGACTTATTGAACAAAGCACCTACCATCACTCTTTAGACAGGTAAAATGTGATGTCAAGTGGTTTTAGTACTTATTTGAAGCATCCATCCAGGAAAACACCTCAGCTTTGAACTTGCTCAGAAGATGGGTTATGGCTATATGAGGATATCCAAAGGAGATAAAAAACAAGTGGCAAAAGCACCCACAGAAGGCCAGATACTTCTAGCCTCCAAGGAGTTCAGGGTTATTGATTTGTAAAATTCTCATGTGGAAACTGACTGAGAGAAAATCTCCATAAAGTTTCAATGACCAAATCCCAAGGACTTCAACTCTATCGGGTGACATTCTGGCTTGGACTAAACAGATTGGTAACCACAGAGAGATGCCCTGTAGGTTTTTACTAATGAGGTAAGGATTAACCCAGGAATAGATCTGTTAGGCCTCCACCAATCCCATTTTGCTGTATGTCTCATCCATACCACCTGACTTACTGTTTAAATATTTTCTCTAATGGATTTTCAGCAACACGCACAACACACAACACACAATACACATACACACACACCAAAACAAAAACAAAAACAAAAACAAAAGTTACATAGATTTTCTTAGGACTCTAAAAAGTATGCTGATGATGCTTTCCATATCATAACAATGGTTTTTTTTGAGACAACCAATTCAATGGCAAAATATCCAGCTCATACTGGTTTCTTTCAGCACAGAAGTAGAAAGAAAATGGGTTATAAGAGTTGCACAACTGAGTGTGGTGGTCATGCTCATTATTCCAGATTAAAGGCTGAGAGACTGAGGCAGGAGGATCACCATGAGTTCGAGGCCAGCCTGAACTACATAAGGAGTTTAAGAGCAGCCTATACTATATAAAGAGACCTTGTTTCAACAAATAAACAGACTAGCAAACAAAGTTGCAAAGCAGGATAATGATTAAGTCTTCATGGTTTCACCCACTGATAATTATCCAATTGATGCACTATTTGGATCACAAGTGGGATTATAATAGAAGAATTGGAGAATCCAAATGGAGGATATACCTCCAGGACATTATAGTGGATACTGGACAAAGGCCCAAATCTGTGAAGTATGATAAACTCAGATTAATCAGTCAAAGCCCTGATGAAAATCCAACTGTTTTCCAATTCCATACTGAAGAAATACACCATAAATACACTAATTTAGAACTGGATTGTAGACTAATTGAGACTAACTTAGAACAGTATCATATTAGTCACTCAGCTCCAGATATTAGGAGAAAGTTCCAGAAAATACAACAGGACAAATAATTTATAATAAATCAATTGGTCAATTTGGCTTATTTGATCTTTAATAATTGTGAAAAAGAAAAGCCAAGCAAAAAGAAAATGGAATATATCCTTTGCTCGTGGATAGAAGAACCAACATTGTGAAAATGGCCATACTCCCAAAACATTTACACAGATTTAATGCAATGCCAGTCAAAATATGTTTAGAATACCTCATAGATCTAAAGAAAATATTCCAAAAATTCATTTGGAAACAGAAGAGACCTAGAACAGCAAAGGAAAGCCTGGACTACAAAGGTAAGGCAGGAAGCATCATAATCCCTAACTTGAAATCATACTACAAAGCTACTGTGATAAAATCAGCATGGTAGTGGCAAATAAACAGACCCAAGGAGTAGTGGACCAGATTAGAAGATGAAGACACAACTATAAAGACATCTAACTGCTGTGACTTGCATGGATTTTGAGGTTCTTGGGGTAAAGACCATGAAAGGATGATAGAATAAAGAAAAGAAAAACTGGAGTCAGGTGGAGCCATTACTCTCCTGATGGGAGTAAAGGGACTGCCCCCTCACTGTAGGGACATTTACACATTTTATCAAATTAATACCATATGGCACCCTGTTATCCTAGCAACCCACTTTTCTGATTGTCTTGTGGCTAGGTGTTCTCTGGAATGAAGTAACTTCTTCATATTGCTTCCTCTCAGCACTCTTTGTTCTTAGGATGGCTATGTGCCAGTCTTGCATGTGTAGTCAATTTCCAGCTTCAACAGCTCCCAACACTCAGTCATATTTTCTTTGACAAAAAGGTCAAACATGTTAACTGGAAGAAATGTAGCCTGTTTAATAAATGGTCCTGGAAAAAATGGCTTTCCACATGCCAAAGACTAAAATTAGACACATGTCAATCACCATGCACAAAAATAAAGTCAAAATGGATCAAAGATGTAAATATTAAAACACAAACACTAAGTCTCCTGGAGAAAAAGTTTGGTAGAAATCTTGAAGACATAGGGTAGGCAAAGAGTTCATGAGCAAAACTCAAACTGCATGAGATGTACTTCAAAGAATCAACAACTGGGTTCTTATTTTATTAAAAAGCTTTTGCATATTTAAAGAAATCAACAACAAGTGAAAAGCCAGCCCACAAAATGGGAAAAAATTTTAGCCAACTCTCCCTCAGACAAAAGACTTTATCTTGAGGGCTGGGGATTTAGCTCAGTGGCATAAGCGCCTGCCTTACAAGCATGCAGTCATGAGTTCAATTCCTGGTACCAATAAAAAAAAGTCTCTTAATTTATCTAGAACATGCAAAAAATTGAGAAAAATCAGATCACCAAAATTCAAAGCCTTAATCCAAAAATGGGCATCTGAGATGAATACACACTTTTCAGATGAAGAAATGTAAACAGCAAATAAATATCTCTGGACTGAAGCAGCTTCTTCACATTTAACATCATTGGTCATTCAAGAAATGCAAATTAAAACAACACTGAAATTCCATCTCACTCCAGAAAAAAATGGCTATCCTCAAGAAATCAACCAATAACAAATGCTAGCATGCCTGTGGGGAAAAAGGAACATTCCCGCTGTTTGTGGGAATGTAGGCTGGTACAACTGCTGCAGAAGTCAGTGCGGAAATTCCTCAAAAATCTAGGTTTAGAAGTTTCATACAACCCAATTATTCTCCTTCTGGGTAGATTCCCAAAAGAATTGAAGACATCGCACCACAGAGATATATGTGTACTCATGTTTATAGCAGAACAATTTATAATAGCTAAATCTTGGAAACAACCCAAATTCCCATCAACCACTGAATGGATAAAAAGGTTGTGGAATTTTTATGTAATGGGATACTACTCAGCTATAAAGAAGGATAAACTCAAGGCTTTTATAGGTAAACAGATGCAACTTGAGACCATACTTATAAGTGAAATAAGTCAGATTCATATGTATAAACATCATATTGCCTCATTAGTGTAAAAAACTGAAAGAGTATATAAGACTGAAAATGGGCAATGGATTTTTTGAAAGAGGAAGAAATTTCTCAAAAGGAAAGAACAACTGGGATGGGGGAAAAGAGAAAAGAAAGAAAGGAAAAATTATTTATGTTCAATCCTATCTATATGTCTATATCTATATGTATATATACAAAATATATAATCATACTACTAATCTCTGTTTATCAAAAGAATTGTTTGTGCTTTCATTGTTGGATCAATTTTTCCTATTTTTATAACATGAGCAACCACTTTGAAGATAACAATACACAATATAGTAACGTTTTAATCTCATGTTGTGTTGATTGAAATTCTGTACCATTGTTTTTAGTACTTTCTGATCTGTTTTAAAATAAAAAAAAAGACAAAGTAAAGTTGAGTAAGGAAGAGGCATGAATATAAAGCCCATGGTGCTCAGGTAATCCATCATGATGGAAGCAAGTCCTAGTGCTTGAATTGTGAGTGAACAGAGCAAGACACTGGGAAAAGGAGTTCTCTCCAAATTCATCAAACCCTTGTCAGGCCTGTCAGAACACAGAAGATCCTTGATATTAGAGGAGGTACTACTTTCATTTCAAGAGATGGATGAGTTCATCCACCACCATGGTGACCAGGGAAGATTACTTGAACAGCAAGTGATGATATCCAAAGAGGCTGATGTGCCCTCCACACAAGGGTATCCTCATTATCTTGCAGGAAATTTGAGTGACCCTAGATGTAATGAGCAACTCTCTGTGATATTAGGGTGTCACTTAATTCTAATCTCTTATTGGGGTGAACTTTTATTCCACTCCAAATTTGTTAGGGGCCTTAAAAGAGTTAGCCTTTGAGATTTTTTTACCCCTGCTTTGAATAACTGGTTAGAAGATTTCCTTTTGCTTTAATGGTGATATTGGAAAATATACTTTTCCTATTCAGAGTCACTCTGTCATTCAAATCTTTTGCAACCCATGTCTTAGTAGTCAGTCTGATCGGGGGGTGTCTAAGTGCTCTAAGCATGGCATGATGTCACCATAGTGAGGGCTTTCAAGGCCACTACTCTAATCATTTAGCTGAAGGATCCTGATCTATAACCTCATAAAACAGTATCACCTTAAGAGTGAAACTAGGCAGGGACTAAAGCCCATTATTGATAAACTTTTGGCCACAGGGTTGTTGCTACCATGCCATTCACTTTATAATACACCTATTTTACCAAGAGTCAAGTCTTTAGGAAAATATCACCTAGTACAAAATCTCAGAGCCATTAATGAGGCAGTAGTGCCTATGCACTCATTTGTAGAAGATCCAAACAAATACATATACAAGACAGTTTATAAAATCAGAGTGATCTCAAATATATATGACAAATTTGAATTATGATTATTTCTTTTATAGCTTTCACATTTGTAAGTATAAATAGAATAGTCAGGACCTTTTTGTAGGTCAGTTAACTGAGATCTCTTGAAATAAGAATTAAAAGGAATAAAACTTTTATACCTATGAAAAGAAATAAAGTTATTAGGCTGATGGTTTATCTGATTGGAATATTCAAATTGCAGTTTTGATAGCTACATCTAACTGTTTGCTATTGGAACAGACTGTTAAAGGCAATTTTAACTGTATATAGGGGATGAACAGGTCAGATTAGTGTGTATAAAGAGATTATTTCTGAGAGTGGTCAGCCAACAAGATGTTCTAGAGAAAAATCATGAGGAGAGGCAGTCCTCTGGGGACTGGAGCTGCACCTATTTTTAAATACCTTTCTGTTTAAAACTGTTATTAAATCTTAGGAATGTTTTGTTCTATCAGTGGATCTATCTGTGTTATAAAAATTAGTCAGCTTGCCTTGTGCTGTAAAAACCAGTTAGCATCATTCTTGAGGAGAGAGGAGTTAATCTCCAGTTCTAAGAACTAAAAGGCAGTTATATTTGGATTAAAACCTGCATATTTATATTTGAGAGCTACAGGATTACATCTAGACCTGTTTTGAATATTACTCAGAGGTAAATGAACAACCATTTTACTCTGGAAGGACCCAAAGGAGGTGAAATTTACTATGCTGGCAATATGTCTATGTGGGAGAGAATTACCTAGGCTTAAATAGTGTTGTATACTGTTATTTCTCAAGTTCAGGGTAGTGGAAAAGTCAAAAAAGAGTAACTCCAAGTATGGCACAAGAACCATATCCTAACCATCTCAGGTGCAAAAAGAAAAGTAAGACTGACAACTTTTCACAGCTGAATCTATAATGTTTAGCAAAACATGCCTCTAGAAACAGAAGTTATGATTGATTCCAGATGCACTGTGAAACAGAAAATCAAAGAATCCGAATTGCTGCTTTTAACATTTTGAAAGTGAGAGAAAATGAAACTGTTCCATTTCTATCCTTTAGGACTTAATTTTAATAAGTGAGTTTGAATAAAATGTTCTAAAATACCAACCTGTAAAAGAGATCTATAGCCTCCAGGGACAGACAGAGGCAGATAATAATCCAGAAGAATTATTTGTGGGAAGGAGTAAAATATGAGTATTTAGATCACCAGGTTCAACACCCAAGTGTCAGTGGAAGACACCACAAATGATATTTGTTGATGAAAATCACTATTATAGTAGGAATGACAGTAAATCCTTTAGAGTTTAAATTTTATTTTCCAATATTTAATCCCATTGTTCCTTCTGGTGGTGGCCAATAGATTCCAGTGGGGATTAAAACTGGATCCTCTCTCATAAATGAAACAGGAAGCTTCAAGTAACTCTAATCCTTCACTCTGGGTAGTTACTTGCAGTAAGGACTTAATGTCACACCTTGTACTCATCCTGGCAGAGAAACTGATTTTTGTCTGGTTTGGACTGGATATAACTAGTTCAATTGTGCTTGGGATAGAAGGATACTCTTTGGTACTGTCCATTGTGTTTATGTCTGGCCCCAGGGAAGGGTCAGTTCTCTATTTCTCTGAAACGAGGGTGTGCCATCCTTATAAAATCTAGACCTACAGTTTTTTGCCCAGTGAAAATCTTTTATGCAATATGGACACAGATTACATGGTAACTTTGAGCCTGGCCTAGTAATAGTCTGCACAGCTGAGGGAGGTGGTACCTTTGTAGACTCTGGGCAGAATTGGTGAGTGTGTCCACACTTGCCACAATTAAAACATTTGATCATAACAGCTTTATGGGCAAGATGTTAGAATATAGCCTATGCCATGAGCACAAAAGTATGAGTGGTAGATCCACTATTTTGGTATATGTGTCTATAAGTAGATATGCCTTTAGTATGAAGTACTGAGGCTAAGGCTCATTTACACTCCTCTTTGGCATTCTTATATGCTAGTTCACAAAGGAGTATTTTAGCTGCAATGTTGTGAAAAATCTATTTACAACTTTTTGCAATTTGCTGCAAACTGAGTGTAAGTCTCTGTAGGACCTTGGAATATCTATGTAAAGGATTTATTGGGTGTACCATCATCTGGGACAGAAATCCACATTTGGCATATTAGTTCTCTGTACAAAAGGAAGGGGTGGGACATATGCTTGAATTTTCAAATCAGCATATCTGCCCATGTAAGACAACATTTCTTGAGTAGTAGCTTGTAAGTTTTCATTCTTGCTACATTGATTATTCTGAGCTTATTCTGAAATGAGTGTCCTTAAATATGATTCAAAATGTAGGAATTGTGTCAAAGATAGATATGTGCAAGTAGGATGGGTTATGTCACCTTGCACCATTTGAAAGACTTGAATTATATTGTCTAAGCAACCATGTGTATAAGGACCCTGGACTCCACTGTCAAGTACACTATGCCTCAGTTCTTTCTTTCTTTTTTTTAGAAGCCTTATTTTTTTTATTTTAAAGAGAGTAAAACAAAAGAGGGCAGAACAAAGCAGATCAGAACAGAACAACATAAGCAGCACAGCACTTTACAATAAGACAACTGGACATTAACAGTAGCAATCAAAGTATCTCTTTCTCTGCTATAGTTGAGCATAGTTTCAAATACAATAATATCAAACATAACAAAATAGTATAAAACCATTCAAAAGAATGAAAGAATTACAGGGCATTCTGAACTGAAAAACAGAGAATGATCAATGGCTACTCTAATATCTCACTTTTCAATAAAAAATTTGTTTATACTATCACATATATTAAAATTCCAATAAGACACAACATGATAGAACTGATGGTAATAGCAGAGTAGAAGCATGGTAGGACTTCTAAGCAAGATGATATTAAATCAGCAATGCCTGCCATAATGTTTTGTTTTCTGCAAAATAGCTGTTCATACCATCACACGGAATAAAGTCAAACAAAACAGATTAAAACCATTCCAACTGATGAATGAAAACATTGAAAGACTTCAAAGCAATGAAATGGGAAATCATGATTACCACAAAATCTTATATACTCTTACCAACTCTCATACTAGGGAGACTATACAGTATTTATACATGTGAGTTTGGCAGTTCTTTCAAGACTAAAAGGTTAAAATCTGTGTGCATAATGTGTTTACGAGCTGGGTGTTATTTGTCTGTTTCTTTAATGACTGGAAAGCATAATACTTATGGATATAGTCACATGTCACTATACTTTGGCTTCCTTATGGCAGCAAGAGTGGAATCATTTCTGATCCTAAGCCTCAATATGGGTGGGGGAAGGAGTACTGTAGGAAGCACAGCGGCTGAAACATTATCTTCTGAATGGGGTGTGGAGAATGAAGTAGAGTGTCTGAGTAAATTGGAAAAGTTTCACATTTCAGTACAAATATCTTGCAAAAGTGAATACATTCAATTAACCATATTTTTAAACCATGCTTTGTTTTTCTCTGGCAGCCCACGGGGAGGCACATTACTGTGGTGATGAGACTCTTTTGTTATGGTAGCATCAGGGTTCTTTTCAATTTCAAATATCTCATTCATAATCATTTTGTCAGCACAGTGTATTAGAATGACAATTGGTTATTGGTCTACTTTTTGTGGATTGTCAGCACCTTGATAGTAATTGTTGTGTCTTGACTGTCATGCATTCTGATCACATTGGGCACCAAATATCAGGGACTGTGAAGAGCCCCAATTGTCTGTGTTAAGGGCATGGCAAGAAAATAAAAGAGACAAGGAGCAAGCAAATCTAGTCTGGGAAGCAGCACCATGCTAGCACCCCTGCCAGACTGGAACAACCAGATCCCAGCCTCTGCCCATGAGTCAGTGCCATTGGCAGACTGGGTGTAGAGAGAACAAAGGACACATCAGGGAGTAAGCAAACCTAGTCTGGGAGGCAGCTTCATGAGCACACCCCTGCCAAACTGGAACAGCCAGACTCAAGCCCCTTCCCCCACGGGCTGGCCCACAAGAAATAGCATCCCCCCTCCCCATAAGTGACCAACTTATCAGGAGAAACACAGGCTGTGATGATAGCTATGGAGGTGAAATGCAATTGGATGCCTATGGTGCTTTGGTGTTTCACTAACATTGCAGGTCTAGGGCCAGTGGTCTGACCATGGATTCACAGGACAGTGGTAAGCTGTGTTTCACCTAGGGGGATCTCCTTGTGAGGACTGCAGCTATTGTTGATTCCATATGGTCTTGCTTTGGAAGTCCTATATCATTTCCATTGTTTTGAAGGGTTGGGTTTTACTCTTTTGTTTTCTTTATTTATGTCAGATCTTATCATAGGTGCAGCTATTTCAAAGATAACAATATATATTGTGGTAGCAATTTTGGATTTGCTCTGGGTTTGTTTGAAATGCTTTATTTCATTCATTGTTTTGATTTTATTGTTTCTATTCTATTCTATTCTATTCTATTCTATTCTTTGATTTTTACTATATCCAAATTTATCTGCAGCTATTTTAAGATATCAAAAGGTATTTTGGTTACTATTGTTGATTTTATAAAGTTTTTAGGGCTGTACCTCTTATACTGGTTTGTTTTCATTAGTTTTATTATCTTTTATCCTCTTTAAAATAAAAAAAGAAGCGAGGAGATATGATCTTATTTGATTATATGATGTATACATATATATCAGTTAGTATTTACTAAGGAAGTCAATGTCTCCTATAGGTCCTCCCCTAACCCTCCAAAACAGCCACTATTCATTGGTTTATATAGTGATAGGTAGGGCTACCAGAATATTTAAATTCAGTGGAAGACTCAGACTTAAAATGATGTAGATTTTATGCTAAGAAACAACTTGTCCTTGAGTATTATCCAGGGATGATTCAAGACAGCATAGATGATCTTACGGTAAGAAGAGTCAACGAGAAATCTCAAATGGGTGGTATTGATAATCACAAGCCTCCATTTTATTTTCCTTTAGGGGAGTATGAAAAATTAGCCATTGTTAATTTGTGTTTCCCAACACCTACCCAGGTATTTTTCTCACTTCATTGTCAAAACAGGAGTAGCTACTAGAAAGCTCAGTGCATGGGTCAGAAAAATTGGCACATTGACTACTTTTACAAATGACTAGATAGGGAGGAAAAAAAGATGGTGGACCGGTAGGTAGCAGGAGAGGGACCCTGTCTGAGAGAGACAGCTCAAATGACAGAATAAAACACCCTGGAGAGAAATAAACAGAGAGAGATGGACTCTCAAAACCCACGAAGAAACTAAAGTGCAAAAAACCACTCAAATATGAGGTCCTGGGGCTACTATTAGTGAAGCCAAGATCAGTGACCACAGCACCCTCGTCTAGCCACCTGAATTCCTGCCTGACCTGAACAAGCCATTTGCACCGAAGCAACTGGCTTGAGCCGCCGGAGCACAGAGCTGAGCAACCCTGCATGCAGCTTGCCTGGACTGGCCCCGTACGTGACCCATCCAGAGGCACCGTGAATTTGCACTGCAGCCACGCTGAAGTTGGAGGTCAGGGAGCCCAGCAGTTCTCAGGGACCGGCATCAACACGTGGTAAGTGATGGGAATAAGACCCTCCTACGGGAAGGGGGAAACCGACTGGACGACATGTTGGATTTGGGCAGGAGAGCCCTAACTGCATAAGGAAGTGGCTTCAGTTGGTTGCTCCCCTTGCTGAGTGGATTGGTGGAATCTGCTTGGACTAGGCCATGCCCCTGGCAGGGAGCCAGTGAGTCGCTACAAATTAATTTGGACATAAAGAGATGTCTTCAGGACCATGTAAGCGGGACAAAACTGAAATATTAATTAAAATTTAACAAGAGATATATAGATTAATAAAAGAAGGACTAGGCACCTCTCAAGAAGACACAGACAGAAGAATGGAGGAACACAAAAGGAGAGAAATATTTAATGAAGAATTCAGAAAAAACCTAGAATTCATGAAACAGATTCAAAGAGATTATCAGGAAACTAAAGATTCCATAGAAAGCTGGCAAAGTTGCTTGAAAGAAACCAAAGATAGACTATCAAAAATTGAACACAGGCTTGCAATGTGGGGTCATGAAAGGGAAGATCAATTAAAAATAACAAGGGAACAGCCAGTAAAGATACAAACACTGGAAGATGACAAGAGGATCTATAACTTAAGAATAAAGTATGTGAATGAAGAAGCAGGAATCAAAACAGAGGAATTACAAAGGCTATTCACAGAAATTATTAAGGAAAATTTCCCAAGCATAGAAAAAAAATGATACGCAGATGTATGAAGCATACAGAACTTCAGCCATCTACAACCCAAACAGAGCTACACCCAGACACATAATAATCAAGATCCCAGAAATTCAATGTAAGAACAGAATATTAAAAGCCATCAGAGAAAAGAAACAGATCACCTATAAAAGAAAACCCATCAAAATCATGGCAGACTTCGTGACACAGACCATCAGGTCAAGAAGAGCTTGGAATGAAGTAATTCAAGTGCTGAAGGAGAACAATCTCCAGCCCAGATTGATGTATCCTGCAAAACTCTCTCCAGAAATTAATGGAGAAACAAGATGCTTCCATGACAAAGAGGAACTAGGAGAATTTGTGACTACCAGTCCAACCCTACATAAAATACTGAGGACATTCTAGGGAGAGAGAACAAGAATATGAGCATTTCAGGAACAGTGGCAGAGAAGCCTCAGTGAATGAGGCAGACAGTGGAGTGGAAGAGAAAAATAGACTATCAATGGCAGAAAAATAGAATAGCAGAAATGAGGCAGAGAAGATTGGCTATAATCTCTAGTATAGAGGGCCTCAAAATACTAACAGAGAGAAACACAGGCAGAGTAGATCAGGAGATAGGGTCCATTGAGATGCTCTATATAGGGAGGCACTGGGACCCAAAACAAGCAGTGCACTCCATGGGAGTGAAAGGGGAGGAATCGTCTAAAAAAGGAAGGCAGAGGATATTGTTAATTGGGTAACAAGATTTAAAATTTACATTATTTTCACCACTCTGCTTGGATGGATTATGTGCTGTTCCGGTTTGTCTACTTACACTATACTTGAGGACATGGTCAGCTATCCCAAAAATAAGAGACCATATTATGGTAATCACCCCTAATTTTCCTATTAACTTAATCTGAAGCCCTTTATAACTTATACTGTCTTATTATGACTGATCTTATTTGAGTCTGGTTTGTTAGATTGCTACTTTGTATTGACTGATTTTATTTAAATCTGTTATAATTGATAGCATCAAGTCTAAGAGTATAGGCAACTACACTGAAGATGACAAAATTCACTAAGATACCCACTCTGGTTTGATTATTACTTGCTTTTGAAGTCTTATAATGTCTCCAATGCTTCATTTTTATTAATGTTATTATACACTGCTGAGACATCATGTTAACAATTGTAGATCACTTTGTATTGCGGTTTTAAGTGACTTTTTTGTCTCATACTTTCATAGGAATTGATTTGTTTTATCTTGCTTTGTTTTGTTTTTCCTGCTAATACAAAAATGATATATATACATGTAGAGACTCATGCATGTGTAGAGCTTATAAACAGTTTA
>PVJX010031715.1:0-20995 GCA_004027295.1 Dolichotis patagonum
CATGCATATAGTGAAAGAATTCCAGGGCTTTCTGAACCGAATAACAGAAAATGATCAATGGGTATTATAATATCTCATTTTTGATAAAAAAGAAAAAAAATTTGTTTGAACTATCACACATATTCAAATTCCAATAAGACACAATGTGGTAGATAGAACCAACGGTAATAGAACAAAAAAAGCATGGTAGGACTTCTAAGAAGGATACTATTGTGTTATGTTTGATATTATTGTAATTGAAACTATGCTCAACTATAGCAGAGTAAGAGATATGGTGTTAGATACTGTTGATGTCCAGTTGACTTAATGTAAAGTACTGTGTTGCCTGTGTTGTCCTGTTCTGATCTGCTCTGTACTGCCCCCTTTTGTTTTATTCTCTTTTAAATAAAAAAAAATAATCAGGCCCAAAGAAAAGGGAGAGGTGCAGCTGGAATGGCGACAGAGCGACAGAGCCGCGGTCTCTGCGTTCTGCATGGTGTCAGGTGGCTGGGCCAGCCGATGGGCTGTGCCTTGTGGAGTGGGCTGATTTCACTGAAGGTGGGCATGGGGGTGTAGGACAGGGGAAAGGCCGGTACTGTCTTGTTTAGGGATCGTAAAGGTGGTAAAGGAAGCCAAAGCTCTGAATCTGGGCCCCAGATCCATCTTGCAGGATGGATTTAAATCCTACCACTTTGACGGTTGAAAGAGGAGGGATGGCTGGTGAACAATAAAGTACTGAGTGGTGGAGAGTGGAAAACATATCCAAGCACCTGGTTCTCAACTGGATTTGCTGAACTGCCCTTTGCTCCTGGCCTTTGCTCTCTATCCTCTTCTATTGTTGGGTCCTTCAGCACATCCATGATTTTGTTCCTTCCTTCCATTCACCTGGAGGAGCTGTGGCTTCATCTGGGGGATGTTACAGAGGTGTGAAAAGACATTCTTAAAGAGAAGAACAAAAACAACACTGCTGGGAAACCACTCTCATGTGTTGACTGCTGTGAAGGTCTCACCTCTCCTACTGCTGTGTGCTGCTTCTCCAGATTTCTGGATTTCCCCTCCCAGGGCAGGAAGCCTTGGCCCAAAAGTTGTCTCTTCTTTCACCCAACACAGTACCCCTCATTTCATAGTGTGGATTCTCCTTCTCAGGCTTCAGATTCAGCTTTCTTTCCCCTTAAGATGTGATTTGTCCCACATGGGTGATTTGAGGAGCTTGACCTGTAGTGAAGTTGTGTTGAGTGGTGCTATGGGGCCTAAAGGGAAGCCATAAGGTTACTGAGGGCACTTACTGCCCTCTGAAGGAATTAATGTAATTCTCGTGAGACCCTGGTTAGTTCTCCCAGGAAATTTGTTATAAAAATGAGCCTGATCCCTGCATTCTCTCTGGCTTACTGTCTTTCCATGTGGTATCTCTCTTTTGTAGGTACTACCTCCATGGTATTGCTGTCCTTCATGGTGGCTTCACCATAACTGGGCAGAAGCCTGTGTCTTGTCCTTGAACCTCCATGGTAAATAAACCTCTTTTTAAGCATTAAGTTCTCAGCCTCTGGTATTTCATTATAGGAACAGAAAGTAGACTAAACATTTCCTTACATTATTGTCATCGCTGTAGGTCTTTGGTGTAGGCAACATATGGATCTATCTGATTTTAGTCTTTACTTTTCAAATCCTTCTTCCCCATACGCAAAGTGATCTTGGCAAATGTCTCTTTGAGTGAGTTATCCCTTTTCTCAATGCCTCCTTTTTGCCATCAAATCCAAGCTCCTTAGGTCAGGGATGTGGGACTTTGTAAGAGCTGAACGCAACTATCCAGACTTACCATGTGCCACTTACCCTGTGTGTTCTGCCAAAGCAAACACCTTCTGATTTCCTCAGTACCTTTCAGGAATCAGCTCATGTGACACTCTTTCTCTAGGGCAGTGGTGGTGAACCTTAGAGAGACAAGTTCCCAAACTGCAACCCCAAACCCACTTATTTATTACAATACCAACACCACAGTTAATCTTGAGTACTGAGGTCTTAGTATAGCAAAAACAATATACATTAACATCTTTTGTTTTAGAAGGAAAACAAATAACATGTGTGCCATAGGCTTACCACCACTGCTCTAGAGCGTTCCCTGACCCTCTGAGCAGAGTGAATTATTCCATATTCCCATGCCTCTAGCAGAATTTGAATCCTTCAAGATTTGCATAACTGTCTTCTCTAAAAGCCTGTTAGTACCTCGGGGGTACAGAGAATATGGAGAATTCATTTTTATGTATCCATGATAGGTAGCAGGTATTTCATAACACCTTTTTTGAATTGCATTCTGCGGGGGTGTTCAAAGAATTCCTTTCATCTGTTCACTACCCTTATTTTTAAAGTGCACTAGTATTTGCTTGGAGGTTAATGGTAAAAGTACAACTAAGACTGCCAGTTTATTGAAATGCAGGAAACAGCCCTGTGGGTACCCAGGGGCTGGTTTGTATTGTGCCTCTTCTCTTTAATTGCCAAATGACCTTGGCCCGGACACTTGGCCTCTCTGGAATTCAGTTTCTCTCCGTATGTGTTTGACAACTTGACAGCAGTGGGACCTTTCAATGTCTTGGCACACAAGGAATGAGACCTGGTAGCAAGTTCTACCTTCGTGTCTCCCATGAATACAAATGAAGATTAAATTGTTGAGCATGTGCCAGACACTGGACGGGGCTCCTGACCCAATGTTTCTTAGGAAATTCTCCCAACAACTCAAGGAAGTAGGTATCATGACTCCCACTTTCTGGGCACTCAGACACATGGAAAGTACTTGCACGAGGAAACACTGAAGAGCCAGCGTTCAGACCTGGCTAGGAAAGATTCCAGATGCCTAATGAGCTGGCCGGCCCTCCCTGTTAGGATGGAGGGGTCTGCGTCAGGGACTTTGCTATTTCCTCTGCAGAAACACTCTCCTGTCTGTTCTTCATGATTCTTATCCCTCATGGCCCATTTTAAACATCACTTCCTGAAAGGCTTTCCAAAAAATTTTTCTTTCTTTCCCCAAGTTGCACACTACTTCATCTTCTGTTTCTTTCATAGCACTTTGAATATTAGATATTTTCTTCACTTTTAAGGAATTGTATTTTATTAGTACGTATGTGTAGTATATTATGTTAACATTTCTTATGAAAAGTTGGTACACATCTTAATTCCTTTCTTCATCCCATTTCCCTTCCCAGCCACCCCTGTCCACTTATCTCTTGAAACCTTTGCTTTTTTATTTTTTTATTTTGTATACATTTGCTGTACGTAATGTTTACATTCTTTTTCAAACATTTTACAGTAGATCCCCATTCCTTTTTCTGTCCTCTACTCCTCCACTCCTTCCTCCATCCCTTCATCTCTTGGTCCCCTTTCCCTTTGAGAGAGATCTATCACCCTCCCTCTTTCCTATTATCTGTCTTATTTTGTTCTTTTACTTTTACTTCTCCTTCCTCAAATGTAGGAGCCCTGAGGGCAGGAACTTTATTTGTATTATGGACTCCAATGTTATTGCTCAGATCTTACCCATAATGATGATAATTTGTGTTTGTGTGTGTGTGTGCATGTTTGTGCAATAATCAAATTATTGAGGGATGAAGAACAGCTCTCACATGACTTTCCAATTCCAGACTGGACAATGCTCAAACTCATCTTATAATCTTAACTCTTAAAGGCCCAAGTTTCCCCACGTCTAAGATGAAGTAGAACAGCGAACACAAAATGCTTTCTAAATGGACAGAGAATAACTAATTTTAGGCACTGTATTGAGTAACACAGTCTCAGCCACACTGACTCAGCTCTGCTGTTGTATCACAAAAGCCACAAACAATATGTTGACCAAAAACCACCAGGTGTGCCAATAAAACTTTATTCACGGAAACAAGAGGCCAGCCTGTGGACCATAGTTTACTGGTCCCTAGACTAGAGGGCTGTTTTTGCTTTCACATTTTAAATATCTTCAGGAAAATTCTCTTCCTGGTATTGTGGATGTTTGGGACCCTCAAAGGGACAAATTGTGTGAAAGGGAAAATAGACATTTTAATACAATGGCATCCCAATGGTTATAAACATGCAGAAAATTAGAGAATTTGATGAGCATCTTTAGAAAGCATCTAGATGTTTCGCTCTTCAAGTCACCTCTTCCCCTTCCCTGAAGACTTCTTGGATCTGCTCCACCCTTTGAACTTCCTGAAGACCTCCATGCTGTGTTAGGCACTCCATCTCCTGCTCTGTTACTTCGTCTTTCCTACCAACAAACTCATATCTTCTTTTCCCACTGGATTGTAATCTTGACAACAGAGAACCTTACTTCTTTTTTCCCAGTGGCATCTCACTGTTTTGTGCAGAGAGAAGTGTTGAATACACATTCAATTTATATTCTACAACCCCCTGCCCTCTCTTTCCACGATGCATCTTCCTTGGAGAGGATTAGACTGCTGTGCGGCTGGAGCTCAGAGACTTCTCCCTTCACTGATTCCATTCCCTCTGGTGTGTGGGCTCTGCCTGCTGCCTGCTGGCTACCACATCCGTACCAGTGGAATTTATAATCAGGCAGTGCAGCTGTGGTGGTCGAATGACTATCATTTGAGCCTGAGAATCCAGAGAGGCCAGGCAGCTGGGTGGGCGGTGGAAACCAGAGGGGATCTGAGCCCTGAATGTGGAACAAAAACATATTAGATTTAAGATTCTGCTTTGCTACTAACTCGCCAAGGGATTTTAAGCAGGCATGTAACAAGCTGCTTTAATAAGTCATAAGTCTGTTCTTTTTTTTTTCTGTAAATGGAGAGTTAGTGTAATAATTTATGTGAAGGCACTGGTAAGGAATAAAGAATCGTACTAAAATCTTAATAATTATTAGTAACAAGCTGCCATCATCTCTCACCTCCTACCTGGCCTCTCTGCTCCGTGCTTGTCTACTGAGTCTGTCAGCATTATGGTGTGAAAGTTAGATCTTAGATCTTAACCACTCCTCTGCTAAATCTTCAGTGACTTCTACAGCAACTTGAAGCCCAAGCTCTAACGGTGGCTGACAGGGTCCGCAGTACCTGCCGATGCGACGTCTGGCATCCCTGGCATCTCTCCTCCCTATCTGTCATTCCCCTTGTGTGGGCTCTTGCTTATCTAAAATCTCCTTGCCCTGGATATCTGCTCAGCTCACTGCATGACCTGCTTCAGAGTTTTACTGAATGATCACTTTTCTCAGTGAGGGCGTCCCTGGCCATCCTTTAAAAACTCACCTCTCTTCTCCCTTTCCTGCCTTGTTTTTCTCTGCAACACTGACTGCCAGCTCTCATAAACTTTATGTCACTTTTTCTGTTGCAGTTGTATCAGTTCCTATCCTGAATGAAAGTTTCAGGGCAGGGAGTTTTATTTACTTATTTATTTCCTGCCATATTCCCAGTGTCAGCATGGCAACTAACATAACCGTTGCTTAATAAGTACTTGTCAAATGTATAAAAGGAATAACAATTTCATTAGCTCGTAAAGCTGCCTGCTGGGGACACAGGAACTGGGTAACATTCAGCGTAATTCTTGGTTGATACAACCTCAGATTGCTACGGTGTGATCCAATTGCTCACCTCTTTTCACTGGGTATTTATGGAGTCACCGTGTAGAAATGTTAGGAGGCTGAGGTTGACAATCAGACCCAGACTTGCTAGCTGTGAGAGTCTAAGCAAATGATCTACCTTTCTTGACATTAGTTTCTCAATTGTAAAATGACAGCTTCTACTTTGTAAGCTGGTTGTGGAGACGAAATGGCCAATTACTATTCAAGTAATGTGTGTAAGCAAGTCCTTAGCTCATGGTGAATTGTTGGCTAATGGTATTTTTATGTCAGTAGAAATATAAAGATAGCAACTCCTAAGAGTGCACAGGAACAAGCATAATTTTAACAGTCTTTCTTTTAGAGTTAAACGGCTCAGAGTTGTCCCACATGTGTCTTTTGCTTTTGAATTTTATCCCATGTTTCTGTTATTATGATGGGCGTGTTGTTTTCCTTTCCTCCCAATTCTTTCCATTCTCCCTATGTTCCCTCTACTTCTGGATGAATATTCATCCCATGCGGGTCACTTGCTGGCCATGCTTCCTGATTCTGGCCACTACACTGCTATACGCCTCTTTCCTCACCCATGCAATGGGGCTGGCAAGCCCTGCTTTGCTCACTCAGGACACCCTGAGCAGGGGGATATAACAGCAAATCTGAAAGTGTCAGGCCTGCTCTTCATTTTTAATACCTCTCCCTAGTGACGAGTGTTTCTGAATGCCCTAGCTTTCTTGTTCTCATTGTCCTGGGGAATTAGATGCAACATATACTGAGCGGGACAGCTTGCTTTTTTGTTTTTGATTTTGTGGGTTTATGATCAATGCTTCCAGTGTTAAATTCATCTTTGGAGAACTGTTTTTAAAAAGTCATGTTGGAAAAGACTTTAAGTTCATCACAATAATTTAATATTAATTATTGATGTGACTTGACCCTATTATTCTAGACCTCTTGAAAACTGGGAGTTTTTTCAATGTTGCGAAGCCACTAATACAATTTATCCAGAGGTTTTCTGCACCAAAATACTGTAATCCCATCATTTCTGTTCTCTGGAGAAATCAACTGTATCCTTGGAAAATTCATCAGCCAGGAAAGAGAATGCAGGTCTGAAGATGAAAACTAGGGCAAGGAGTCAGACTTATTCCCTATTTTCTGGTCTCCTTTGTCTGTAGGTAAGGCTCTGCAGAATTGAGGAATTCAGCCCTCTGTTTCACAAGAGGGACAAAACACTTCTTGAAAACTGGCTAATTCAGGGATGGCAGACAAGTTTCTTCTCATGTGCCCATGGACAGGTGGTACTTGATTGAAGCAAGTTCTTGAGAATTTTGCATCCATATCCTTTATTTAGCAATTTATTTAGCAATTTATTTTTTTAATTACCATGTTCTTGTTCTAAGCATCTTAATTAGGGTTAATGCATTTATTCCTGGTGACAAGACAATGAAGCCAGCACTATGAATAATCTTTTTTTCTGCAGGTGAAAAACCTGAACTAACTATCCCAGATCACCCAGCCTGTAAGAAGTGGACCTGAGATTCAAATCAGGCATTTGATTCCCGTATGCTCTAGTAGTATTTTCAAGCACTTGGCTGGAGTCTAATGAATAGTAAAACTTGATGAATCTGGGTTTGGCTGTTTCTGTTACTATTATTGTTTGAGGTTTCCTTAGCTAACTGTGCATTCCAAGCACAAGATGTGTTTGCATAGAATATTCTCTTAGAGTCTGACTACCTTCTTTCCCTTCTTTGGTCCCAGATGAATGTTCCTTTCAAGAGGGGCTTTGCCTGACTCACCTGGCCTCTTTCTACTCCCAAATAGGTCCCTCTGTCATGATCACCCAGTATATCTTTTGTTCTCTCTTTTATGCATCCACCTAGCTTTGTAATATAATGCTGTTGATCATTTCTTTAATGCCTGTCCTTTCCACCTATTAGGTGGAGAGGCTGGTGGGTCACTTGACTGGGATGCACCATATAGTGCTTTTCACACTGTGGGTCAAGACCCATTGGTGGGTCTCAAAATCACTTTTATGGTTCTTGATGGCACTGAAAAATATGAAAAAGAAAAGCAAGTACTTAATATGAGGAAATTGTAAATATTATTTTGTGAAACTTTTACTTAACCTATGCTTGTATATAATGGTACACATACACTGGGTTTGTGTAAAACATGCCTCTCTGCATCACAGCCAAAGATTTCAAAGGTCTTGGTCTCAAGTAGATTCTTGCACCAAATGGGAAGTTGGACCAAGTGACTTCTGAAGGTTTCTCTCTGGGATGATGAAAGATCTATAGGTCAAGCGAGGGCATTTGCAGCCTATGGCTAATTTCTCTTCATCAGATGCATTATATTATTCAATGCTATTTGATTATGCCTGGCTGCTTTGGAGGCAGTCTCTCTCTTGTTCAATTAAGCTCATGCTTGCTTTTCAGCCAGCTAAATGAAGCCTTTGATCACATTGAGAATTCACTGTTTTCACTGGTATTGCAACTCTAAATCTGCCCATTTCCAACAGCCGCTGATTCTAATTGAAATGGAAGGGGCTGTGGGGTTTTTTCTTTGGGCCTAATTGTGTTTTTTCTCCTTATGCATTGCCAACTGCTTGTCTCTTTAAGAGCAAAAAGGGGGCAGAGTGGGAGAACAATGCGACAGAGCTTTTTTGGGAGATCAGCAGGAGGTTACAACCTTTAAGATTTAATGTCTCCAAGAGAGATGATTGAAATGAAAATGAACCAGATTTTCTTTACATCCTGTATGATCTCTGGGTCTTAGTGGTAGGTTGAGAAAATTTTGGGATATGCTGAGGTGTCATCATTCCTATGGTTCCTATAATCTTGATACTCAAAATGTGGCCATGTACCAGCACATCAGCATTATCTTAGAGCATGTGAGAAGTGAAGCATCTCAGGCCTTGTCACAGATCTGCTGTGTTTAAATCTGTTCTGTCACAAGTTTGAGGCTGACTTGCGAACACACTCCATTGATCCACTCAAACTGATTTGAGTCTGTGCTCTGGAGTCAGACCCTCCTTCCTCACTTTGTGGGGAAGTCTCTTAACTTTAGGGCCTCAGTTTCCTAATCTACAAAATGGGATAGTAATAATATTTGTTCATGGAACTGTTGAGAATATGAAAGGAGACACTGCTGGCAGAGAAGTTAACAGAGAGATCGACACAGGATGTTTTGTTGCTTTGTTTTGTTCTCTGATACTGCTGTTCATTTTGCAACCTCTGCAGCTGCCTTGAAATTATGACCTGTGCCCATCTTCCCCGGCCTGGGTGTTGAAATTACCAACTACAGTTCACATGGCAGTGGGTGCCTCTTTCACAGCCAAGATTGTTGGATCAAAGTCTGGTTTTCTTACAAGCAAGTTCAGAGGCCTGGAGATGTCCTATTTTTATAATTGCTTTTCCCCTCTATGCTCAAATGAATTATTCCAAGGTAAAGAGGGAAATGCCACCCCTCACCTGGACAGATTCATTTTCTGATAAATGCAATTTCCAAACACTGGAAGGTGGGAGCTTCAGCCTCTCTGAAGTAGTTACTGAAATGAAACACCTCCCTCATCACCCCCACCCCAGGCGGCCTGGGCTTCTCTCACTGTGGCTCTCCTGCCCCAGTTAGGCATGCACTACATTTCAGTAGCCTAGTTTAGTCCAATCCTCTCAAGCAGATAGAAGTGTTTTCAATTAGCAAATCTCATTGCTGAGGGCACTAAGAGACAGTTCTTCTGGAGCAGAGGAACTAATTGAATGTACATCATGCATTTACTGCGGGAGAAAGCTCCTAGCCATGGCTTTAGAGCTCCCTGCTCACTGGAGCGGGCCAGTCCAGTCTCTTGTGGGGTGTGTAAATCCCCTCTGCTATAGCCCTGCTCGTGGTTACACAGCTCCTTCTGCACACACTATGAGACTGGCTTGCTCACAGGCCAGTTCATTTCTTGGTTGAATGACCACGGCCATTAGAAATGTAAAACTTCCTTTTTATGTGGGATACAAATGTGAGGGGCTGATTGCCCCTTGTTGTATGTTCTTAAACTCTTACTGTTACCTGCTTCCACACAAGTGTTAAACCGAAAAGAGAGTGACCATGGTGAATTCGTTCATTCCTTTGCTTATTCTCTCCTCATTCAACAGTTATTGTCTGCTGTTGGCCAGACATTTGTCAAAGCACTAGAAATACAGTGGCAGAGCAGATTCCTGCTTGCACAGGATTTTTTAAAATAGAGAGCACAGATCACAAACCAGCAGGGTAATTGCAGGTAATAAGTACTTTGAGAGAAAATAGCAAGAAGAAAGATCGTGAAGACTCTTGTGGATAAGCCCATGTATCTGGTGTGTGTGTGTGTGTGTGTGTGTGTGTGTGTGTGTGTGTAACAGGAAGAAAGAAAGACTGGGATTGATTGATTTTTCTGTAGATGGAGTGTTTAGGGGCAGCTGCTTGGGGAGGTAGTAAGTGAGCCTAACACTAAGAAGTCAGTGTATTAGAAACCTTTTGGTTACTGTGACAAAATCCTTAAAAGGAGGAAAAGGTTCATTTTGGATCATAGTTTCAGAGGTTCCAGTCCATGGTCAGTTGTCCCTGTTGTTTAGGTTTTCAGTGGTACAGTATATCATGAGGTACATAGAGCCTGTTTATTCACTCCTCATTCAGGAAAGCTGGGAAGCAAAGAGTAAAAGAGGAGGCCCTGGGTTCCCAATATCTGGTTCAAGAACCTGCTCCCAGTGACCTAACTTTCTCCCTTTAGGTTCCACCTCCAAAAAACTCTACCACCTCCCGTTAGTCTCACAAGTTGGGGACCAAGCCTTAAATGTGTAGCTCTTTGGAGGAAGGGGGTCATTCAAGATCCAGACTATAACAGGTAGTATTCCATGCAAAAGAGTGGGAAGGAACATTGTCAGTAGAAGAAACAGTATACACAAAGACATTATGGCAGAAAAGTATGTTGTATGAATGAAAAGAGCCCTCCAAGACTGAAGCATAGGAACAAATGGCCAAAGGTGCAAGGTGCCAGGCAGTACTAGCTGCAAAGGTCCTGGAAACCAGCAAAAGAGTTTGCATTTTATTCTAGCTGCAGGGGTGGGGTGGGAGGATCAAGGGGTTGAGTGGAGTGGTTTAAGTTTAAAAGCGGCACTGTGCTATATGTGGTGAATGCTTTTCAAGGTACAAAGTGGATACTGAGAGGACCATGGAGCAGCTGCTTGAGAAGAGAAACATCAGGACTTACAGATGAATTGGACCATAGGTGAAAGGAAACAGGTCCTTTTACTGTTTCTTGAGGTCTAAAAAGTAACCTCAGAGATATCTGCGTGAAGGAACGGGAAGGAGGGATCATCTATCTGTGACATGTGGTGAGGGTTGAGGATGTACTACTCTTGGAAGAGATTTCATTTGCATCTGAAGGTACTTAATGTCTTGCCTGCTCTGTGGATTATGTCACAGAATGTGCCAAAAGAAGCCTTAAAGATCTAGTTTTATAAGGATGCTAATAATCTCTGTGTGCTCAACACCTGGCACAGTACTTGGCATATATGAAATATTCAGTAAATGCTTGCCAAGTGTAGGAATAAATATTTCTAACATTTAGGGCCTCATTCATAGATAGTTCCTAAAGAGTTTCTTAAGCTTATTAAATGCTTGCCTCATTTTGTGCTGCAATCATGTTGGTAGACTATTTAGACCAGGGAGCAGATAGTTGTGCTCTGCTTTATACTGGCTGGGTAATACTTGGAGATTAATATTCCTTAGGTCACATGTACTGCACCTAAGGATTGCTGGAAATTAGATGGCTAGGAACTTGACACAGTATCAACTGTTGTTAAAGGAACAGGGAATATTGAACTGGGAACAGAATCAAGATAGAATTAGATATGTAAATGAATGTCATGTTAAAACTGTCTGAGGTGTTACTGGGGGCTTAACTTATTTTTGGAAACTTAGCAGAATAAGGACCAATGACTCATTTTCAGGAAATAAGAGACATGCTTGCTCAGGATAAGGGTGAACAAGAGAAAAATGTCTGTCTGAAAATGAAATATTTCTCAGAGTGAAGTAGAAGGGTGATGTCCTGGTTTACTTGGGAAGCATTCTTGTCAGGAATGACTTTAAAGGGGGTTCTTCATTTTATGGAGTTTCAGGTAGATGTTTACTCAGGTTACTTTCTATCCTGAGAGTGTATGGCATTTCCAGAAGGTCAGCATTAAATTAATTAATTTATTATGTACATTATATCAGGTCCACTGATAAGTACATTGTGATGAATGAAATATACCCAGTCTCTGTACTGTCGAGCTCGTACTTTAGATGAGATTGTCCATTTATTTCCCTGTGGATCTAGAAGCCTCTTGATCATAGAGGTGCCTAGATTGTATAAAATGTTTTTAAATATTACTGTTTCGCTAAACCCAAATCCAATGCCAGATAAAAAGCCAGAAAACATAGTAAGAACTGTCATGGTAAAAAGCATAGTAAGATATAACTTTTGTTTTCCCTAGTGAGTTTAATTGTTTAAAAACCAGCTGGCTCACAGGGTCCTTATTCTGCTTTTTTATTTCCTTACAAATGAAGTTCTCTGCCTTTTTCTCTCTCTGCATGTCTCAGCCAAGAGCAGACTCTGTCTATAAGTGGGTTTCAGTGACAATTACAGAGGATGTGGTTTCATGCACCAACTTTGCTGGATCCAAGGGTCTGATACTACTGTGAGTCATCTAGGAAACACTGCTTTTGAGAATAGTTTCAATGGGAGTGTAAAGTCCTCTCTGTCCAGACTTTCTTCCCTGGCACTGCTCCCTAGGCTGGAGGTGTATTTGGAGAAGAAAGCCAAATCTCATTAAAAATAAAAAAGTGGGGTCAGGGACTCAGTAGTTCCTTTTGAGCCCCATGTGGTCACCAGAATTTCCGTTATCTTTTTCTCTGGATGGTTCGTGTTTCATCCCAAGCACATTCAAAGGGAATTGGAAAGGAGCTGCCAGTAGAGGCCACTGAATCCAGGAAGACAGGGAATTTGTTCATCTATCTATCTATCTATCTATCTATTTATCTATTTAGTTAGATGAGATCTATTTGGCTATCATCTCCATTCATCCTCACTGCTTCTTAAGATGCTTTCTTGGTCAGCAGATACCGTACCCCACCCCCACCCTGCCAAGCCCAGATTTTTTGGCTCTGGTTCCATTTGCTTCTTCAGTTATAGTCATCAATAAACAGAGCTCGAGTTGTAAAGTGAGATTCTTTTTAATTTTATTTTATTGAGAAAAAAACAATAAAAACAAAGACACAGAATTTCAAAAACAAGGTAATAGGAAATTGACAGTGGTTAATATATTGCATATTGATATCTTCAAAGTAGTTGCTCAGATTACAAGTTATAGTTATGTATGATTGATCAAATAATATAAGCACAAACTGCTTTTTATAATGAACTAAAGAAATCAGTAGTGTAATTGGCTATCTTTCATGTATATATGTATATATTTTTTTCCTTTTCCCTTTCTTATCTTTTCATCCATCCCAGTTGTTCTTTACTTTTGAGCTGTTTCTTTCCATTTCACAATATCTACTATAGATTTTAGGTCTTATTTACTTTATCAAGTTTCTTATACTAGGGAGACAACATGGTGTTTACACATGTTGGTCTGTTTTATTTCACTTATGAGTATGGACTCCAGTTGCATCCATTTACCTATAAAAGCCTTGAGTATATCCTTCCTTACAGTTGAGTAGTACTCCATTATATAAAACATACCACATCTTTTTAATCCATTTCTCAGTTGATGAACATTTGGTTATTTTCAAGATCTAGCTATTACAAATTGTGCTGCTATTAACATGGGTACACATATATCACTGTGGTATGTATGATGTTTTTAATTCATCTGAGAAAATACCCAGAAAAGGAATAGCTGAGTTGAATGGGACCTCTAATCCTAGTTGTCTGAGGATTTTCCAGACTGATTTCCATAATGGTTTACCAGTCTATACTCCCAAAAGTGGGAAAAGTTCCCTTTTCTCCCACAGCCCCTCCGGCGTCTGTTATTGATAGATTTATTGATAATACCCAGTATTTCAGGGGTGATGGAGTCTCAGTGTTGTTCTAATTTGCATTCCTCAAATGACCAATGATGTTGAACATTTTTTCATATATTTATTTGCCATTTGTATCGCTTCATCTAAGAAGTGCGTATTCATCTCCAATGCCAATTTCTGGATTGGGTCTTTAAATATGGAGTGGGGGGAGTCTGAGTTTTTTCAGTTCTTTGTATGTTCTAGATAGTTCTTTGTGTGAGGTACTGTGGGCTAAAGTTGGTGATTTCTCTTGAGGTGCAAAACTTTTTAATAAGATGAAATCCCTAAACTGAGATTTTTTAAATCCCATTAGGCAATTCTTATGATGTCCATTCAGTGGTAGGTGATCCCTCACTGGAACTCACTAACTCTGAGCCCTAAGACCTATTTCTCTAACTTATTTTTTGTTTGCAGCTCCCAGTCCCAGGTTATCCCTCTCTCTACTTTCCTCTGGGAGACTCTGAGTGGGCTTCCGTGGGAGATGCCTCTTGAATAATTGCATTTATCTCTCATCAAGAGTGCTCAGACTTCATGGGTCATAAAGCATGAGAAGGTTTTAAAGTGTTTATTTTGACAGCAGCAATAAAACCAGGCAATGTGTCAATGACGTTCATTACTCTGAAACATTTGTTGGCTGCCGTGGTAGCATGAGGTAGGCAGGTAGTTTCTAGAGTCAGAAGAGTTTAAATTTCAACTGCACAATGTTCCATACAATGTGAATTTGAATAAGGTCCCAGGAACTCTAAGACTCAGTAATCTGTATACTAGGGATGATAACTACCGACCTCTACAAAGATTAAATGAGACAATATCCATTCAGCATTCAGTACATGGCAAACATACAATGTATGTAGGTATTAATGAGCTGCAAATACCACACATATGTGTAACTTTTGGTCATGAATCTTCGAGTAGTGAGTTGGAGCAAAGATGAAAGGGAGTGAAACTCCTGGTATAAATTGAGTGTAATACTACTGTTTATAAGTCTCTTCTCTCTAAATATTTGCCTGTTTATCTTTACTTTCATCTTTGTACTGCCCTAGGTCTTTTCATAGCGATTGAGCCCCATCTGTTCTCATTTATATTCAGTTGCTATTTAGAATATAAGTGTTAATTGTCTCCTTAACACCTCACTGCTACTAATTCTGAGCACTCTGTGTTCTTGGTTCCTTTGGTTTACCATCTGCCCAGGGTCCCATACCACTTGCCTTTATTATCTCTTCTGTTATTTTAGTAGTTCTTAACTCTCTTTTTAAAAGGAGCATGCTCAAAATAATCTCTGTCAACTATTATTTTTAAGTACACATGTCTGATTATTAAAGTACTTTATATTACAATAATTAAAAATACAGGGGAAATGAACTTTTAAAAATACAACCTTCTACCAAGCTGAAACAAGAATTTCCATGTTAAGTATATTTTTCCAGTAATTTTCCCCTGAGCTAAATATGCATTTTATACTTAGGATCACACTGTATCAGATGGGAATTTTTAAGCGATAAGTAATAAAATAACCAACTCAAACTGGCAGACAAAATGAAGAAATGGATTAGTTTACATTACTGGAAATGCAAAGATAGTACAGAGTTTAGGATTACTGGTCTCTGCATTGGTCTCTCATCTCCATTGTCTTCTGGTTACATTGATAAAGCAACATAGCTTCTGCAATGCTGGGCAACACATCTGTAAAAACAATAACAAAAACAAAAACAAGGTTGGGAGAAGAAGAATGTCTCTTTGCGCAGAATCTCCTAAGCATGGAAAACATGTGCTAGAAACTCCTAGCAAGCTTTGTTTTTCATCTCACTGGTGCCCATTGAATAACATGTCCATTCTTGAGCCCAGCCATAAAATGAGAGTTTTACCATGATCGACATAGATCAGGAAGTCTTATATTTGAACAGGCTTCAGAATCTTCTCAAGAGCTTGTTAAAATGCAGCTTTCTGGCTCTTCCTCCAGCATGTTTGATTCAGGAGGTCAGGATGGTGCCCAGGAATCTGAATTTATAGTAAGTTTACAGGTAATGTTGGTACTGTTGGGCCAGAGTTCACATTTTGAGAAACATTGGTTTCAGACAGATTAACACCCTTTGTGGAGATGAGTTTACTTTTCCCAACTATTTTGTGGCTATGCATGTAAGTCAGCTTTCTGTTTCTGTGACAAAACACCTGAGAAAAACAATTTAAAAGGCAGAACGATTTATTTTTGGCTCCTGGTTTTAGTCCCCCGTCAGTGGTCCTCATTGCTTTGGGCTTTAGTAAGGCAGAACATCATGGCAGGGAGCACATGTTGAAGTGAAGATGCTCACACCATGGTGGGTGGGAAGGGAAAGAGAGAGGAAGGGTCTGGGGCTCCATGACCTCCCTCTCTCCACTAGCCCACTCTCCTGGTTTCCTCAGCTCCCTGCTGGCAGCTGGGGATCAAGCCGTTAACACATGAGGTTCTGGGGGACCTTTAAGAGCCGAACCATAAGGCCGTGTGAAATATGAAGATGAGAAAAATCCACGTGTCTACTATGTCCTTGAATATTTTCATGTATCATAAAAAATTCTTTAAATTTGTGTGGGTTTTTTTTGGTAAGATAAACCAAAATACTTCTGTTACAATGGACTATTATTTAACCACTTTTCTGTCATTAGACATTGATAGTTTTGTATTTTGCTGTTATAAATTTTCACAGTAAAGAATGTCAGTGCACAAAATAATTTGTGTGCTCCTCTGCTTATTACCCAAGAATACATTCCTAGAAGTAAAATTACTCTTATAGCTATTCTTATCTCACTGACTCAGGGCTCTTTTTTCCAGGGGAATAAATGTTCTATTTTCCGTTTAGTTTTTTTAAAGGGCCAGACCTTTATATCCTGCCTATATTAATGTAATCATTTCACAAAACAGAGCCCCGTGGGCTCAGAATGAGGGGAGGATTGGAAATCTCAGTAAAGGGAGAGGTCAGAAGAACAGGTCCAGCACTCGCTCAGGAAATTGGAAATCACTCACATGGACATATGGAATAGTGGAAGATAAAGTTGGAAAGGACACTTGGGGCAGCTAATTCTGGGTTTTTCCTTTTGGGTTAAGTTTTCAATACTTTAGTCATTTGCTCTACCACTATTACAATTTTTGTCATACCTGCATTCCACCTGCTTTGTTACACGAATTTTTAGTCAGTTCCATTATATTAATTCATTTTAGAAGAAAACTTACATCACAGGGTTAAGAGACTAATCATCGTCAGTCATTGTATGTAGAGAATAGCATACTTATATTAGCAATTTCATTAGATGCTAACTCCATATGATTGCCTGCTACAAGCTTTGAACCCACAGCCTGTCTCTTTGTTATGGTGAAGATGAGCATGTCTTAGGAAGTGTGATGGACTTATCAAGACTCCTAGGTAGGAACTCTTCTGGGTATCAGCAGAAAGACTAAAAGAGGTATTGCAGAGAAAATAACTGTTACCTCGTGTGAGTGAATGCCCTTTAACCTCAAATCGTGAACCTCCTAAAGGCTCTAATCTCCCTCTCGCAGGACATCATCTAGGCTAAAGTATCTCAGACTTTAAACACACCCATGAAGAAGAATCTCTAGGACAGTGATAGGGAGTGGACCCAGGGGTCTATATTTTACAAAGCCCCCAGGTAATTGCTCTGGCTCATCCTGAAAAGGTACAACTAAATTATGTAGAAAAACTGAGTTTTTTCATCTTATTCTTATAAATCATATTACTTGCAAAGATAATTTTAACCTTGTAGAAAAGGTATAAACTACTAGGTTTTCTTTTATACTCTGATTTCTTATTTTTATTTTTATTAGTCAATGTTTGCAGTACATAATAATCAAATTCATTGTGGGAAGTTGGTAACATACACAACAATCTTAATTCTTTAACTTGTTCTTATTTTCTGTATCATTCTCTCTCTCCTCTCCCCTCCCATGCTACCTCTCTCCTCTTTCTGTTTGCCTTACTCTCTTCCCTCTCACCCCCTTTCTACATAGTCCTAAAATATTGGAGAATAAGATTATGTTATACACTTTTATTTCTATAGTTTATGTTTAGTTTCTAAGAATATATTTTCTTATGTACTAAAGTACAGTTAATAACTTTGAAAAATTTACAATTGATATAATGTTTACCCATCTATAACCCATATTCCAATATTGTCAGACAACAAGCGATCATTGACCAATATAATAATAATGTCCAATATAATGGTTTTATCCTCCAGTACATGTTCCACCCTTTGATCACATGCTATCTAACTTTGATGTTTTCATAGCCTTTAACCTGAACAGTTACTTAGCCTTTCTCCATCTTTCACAATAGTGACTTTGTTGAAGAAGAAACTCTCCTTTTGCTGTAATAGAATGCTCATTATTTTGGGTTTGTCTGATGATTTCTCATGGAGACTGTCATAGAAACAGGCTATATATTACTGTCTGGAATATTCCACAAATGATACTGTACCTACCCCAGGGTACCGCTTCTAGAGGTGTATAATATCCGTCTGCCACATTAGTGATTTTACTTTTGATCACTTGGTCAAGGTATTATCTGAAATCTCCCCTTATAGTTGGCATTTTCCCCCTTGAAACTAATTATTTATCTGTGGAAGGGAGACTTTGAGGCCAAACAAATATTTTATTCTTTACCATTAAGTGTGAATATGCTATAATCAGTTATGTGGGAAATGAACTGAAGGAAGAGGAAATGGGAGTTCAGAAGTCAGCTAAGAGCCTATTGGTGTAAATCAAATGAGAGAGAGAGAGAGAGATGGAGAGAGAGGCTGTGCTCTAGGAGTATCTGAGTAGAACAGATGTCAAAACTATGTACGTGTATGTGGTTGCCTGGACAAATCTGGTTATTTGATCCCTAGGTTACTTGCTCTATTGTGGTAACTGTAAATAATATGTACTTTCGCAGCTACTGGATTAGTGAAAATAGTGTTTTACATATGTTAATTATGACAATCGTGTTGTAAACTTCAGTCTTCTTATTGAGCTTTTGCAGTTAATTTCATCAGATATTAAAATAAGTTGCTAAAATTTCCAACTATGATTGTGGATTTTTCTCTTCTAGTTTTGCCAGCTCTTGCTTCATCTCTTTTGAAGGTATATTTAGGCTCCCCTTACAAACCTTTTATGCTGTCATATGTGAAGAGTGTACCCTATAAACAGTATATAATTAGGTTTTGCTTCTTTATCTAGACTGACAATCAATGTCTTGTAGGTGGAATATGTGATCGATTTACATTTAATTACTGAGATAGCTGGATTATATCATCTTGCTATTTGTTTTCCAGTTGATTTATTCTTTGCTCCTTTATTTTTGATCAATCAATTATTTTATTGTTATAGTCATTACATGTTATATATTAGCTTTTTAATTTTTATTTTTTAGTGATTGCCTCAGAAATTACATTAAAATCCCTGAATTCCTTTGACTCCTATAAACCTGTACTTTTTTTTTTAATCGGCACTGGGGATCGAACTCACGACTGTGTGCTTGCAAGGCAGGCACTTATGCCACTGAGCTAAATCCCCAGCCCCTAAATCTGTACTTTTATTAGTTCATAAGTGATTCAAGGATCTTGCAGCAGTTTAATTCCATTTATCGCTCTCATTTTTTTGGTACTGTTTGTTCTACATTTTAAAGTGCATACATTTGAAACTCACATCAACTAATTCTCTATTTTTTCTAACCTTCTGTAAACCCTTATTTCAAGTTCTTTATATCAATTGAACTCTTTCATGTTCTAAACTTTTCATTTCAGATTATTTAGTAAAGTTTGGAACTTGGAAAATTATTTATCTGTCTATTTATCTACCTTCTTAGCTATTTCTGCCACTGGGCAAGATACATGGCACCAGCAGCAGCAGCCTGCCCCAAGAGAAACAGAAGCCAGCCCTGCCCCCGTACACACACCAGCTGCTGCCGAGAACTCTTTCTGGTGGTAAGTAGCACGGGCCAGGAGAAGCACTGGCCAGCTCCACCCTCATGCACATACTGACCACCATCAGGGAACTTCCTCCAGATAGCCAGTGGGCTGGGAAAAGCAGCAGCTCACCCCACACCAGCACACCCTCAGACCACCATCAGGTACCCATAGCCTGCACTGGCCAGGAGAAACAGCCAGTCCCATGTTGGAGAAATCATTGCCAAAGGGGAAATCTCTGGGACCCCACAACCTGCTTGTCTGGAAGAACCCAGGAAAATGTCAAGATGAAGAAGCAAAAGGCAATCTCTGGCCTCCAACCCATACAAAGCAAGTCCAGGAGATGTAAATATGAAGGAGAGAGAAGAGACAAGACGGCAAACTGGTAGGTAGCAGGAGAGAGACCCTCTCTGAGAGAGACAGCTCAAATGCCAGAATAAAACACCCTGGAGAGACCCAAACAGAGAGAGATAGACTCTCACAACACAGAAAGAAACTAAAGTGCAAAAACCTGCTAGAATAAGAGGTCCTGGGGCTACTATTAGTGAAGATAAGATCAGTGAGCACGGCACCCGCCTCGAGACGCCTGAATTCCGCCCGACCTGAACAAGCGATCTGCGCCAAAGCGACTGGCTTGAGCCGCCGGAGCCCGGAGCTGAACAGCCCGGCGTGCAGCTCGCCAGGACTGGCACTGCACATGACCCACCCAGAGGCACCGTGAATTCCCACCTCAGCCGCGCTGAAGTCGGAGGTCAGGCAGTCCAGCAGTTCTCGGGGACACCGTGAGTGATGAGAATAAGACCCTCCCACGGGAAAGGGGAAACCGACTGGACGACATGTTGGATTTGGGCAGGACAGCCCTAACTCCATAAGGAAGTGGCTTCAGTTGGTTATTCCCCTCGCCGAGCAGATTGGTGGAATCTGCTTGAAATAGGCCACGCCCCTGGCGGGGACCCAGTTACTTCTCTGAGATCAGTGCACACTGATGCAGTGAAGGCCTGCAAAGGTTGACTGGCCCAGAAGGGAGGAGCTAGCGCACACTGCCCGTGGGTGAACTCTAATCTCTGATAACCTATTGAAGAGGGCTAAAGCTGCTAGCCTGCATCCTCTAGAGGAGCCTTAAACAACAAGAAAAGGGTCTGGGAATTACACTGTACACTTGTATAGAAGGAACCAAAAACATGACGAAAGGGAGAAATAAGAAAACACTCCCAGCCCCCAACCCTGAGAACACTGATCCAGGAGAGGTAAATACAAAAGAGACTGAGGGCAGCAAAAAAGTAACATCAAACACAGCATTAGCGGACATAAAGAGATATATTCAAGACCTCGTAAGTGGGACCAAAACTGAAATATTAATTCAAATTAAACAAGAGATAAGTAGATTAATAAAAGAAGGGCTGGGTACCTCTCAAGAAGACACAGACAGAAGAATAGAGGAACACAAATGGAGAGAAAAATTTATTGAAGAATTCAGAA
>PVJX010031716.1:0-20995 GCA_004027295.1 Dolichotis patagonum
GTTACAGTTCGTGAGCAACTGACTAAATAATTTTTATATTGATTAAATGTTAAAATAGGAATATATTCAATATATTGCACTATATTGACTATAGTAGTAAAATTAACATAGCTCTGTTGGCAAGTGCGAGGTTGTGAATTTGATCCCCAGTAAAAAAAAAATGAATAAACCTCTTTTCCTCCTCCTCCTCCTCCTCCTCCTCCTCCTCCTCCTCCTCCTCCTCCTCCTCCTCCTCCTCCTCCTTCTTCTTCTTCTTCTTCTTCTTCTTCTTCTTCTTCTTCTTCTTCTTCTTCTTCTTTTTACTTTAATATAGCTACTAGAAAATTTATGATTAATGTGTTGCTCATTTTTGTGGCTCCTTTGATACTGCTATCTCTGTTAGATTATACTGCTATAGAAAGGAATAATCTTTATAAGATGGCCATGTGATTATCTTCCTCGTCTCATTTGTGTTTTTGTTTTTACAAATGAGATGAGAGGAATCTGGAGCTTGTGTATTCCTGCAGCACCTTTTCCACGTGTGCACTGTTTCCATTTGGGTTCTGCTCTCTATGGCATTAGCCTAATTATTGGAACATAGAAATAATTATTGAGTCAAGAACAACATTACCTTTCTAGAAAATGTAACAAGGGTTATGTGTGAAAATTTTATTATAATCTTGCTGCATAGTAAAACCTATAGAAAGTTAACATAAAGTTTTCTTTCCTACTAGAAACATTTATAGAAAATGTAGTTAAGACAAAACAGAGAAAAAATTCTTATTTAAATATGCTCCAACTATTGTCAAGTGAATGGCTGAGTAGTTCCCCAGCACAAACATTAACCTCATAACTAATTAAACCGTTGTTAAAAATTGCTTACATTGTATCAGAATTTTGATTTATTCAAAGGCCATCTCAAGTTATATTAAGCAGTAGCATTTTGCCTAGACTGGGTTCAAAATGATTGTTTGTTTGTTTGTTTTGGTACTGGGAATCAAACTTAGGATCTCACACTTGCTGGGCAGGCACTGTGCCACTGAGCTCTATTCCTGGCCCTAGAATAATGTTTTTGTATAATTTTTTTTTCTTACCCCAAGACCTTTACATACGCTCAAATGCCACTTCAAACTATTCGACAAAACTTTCTGATTCCTCAGACTATATCAGGAACCCATATTATCTGCTTTTCTAGAATAGCATATACATTCAATGTCCTACTTATCATATTGTTCCTTAAGGGCTTAGAATGTATTTCACTCTCCATAAATATGTATTGAATAAATTTTTTTTCCTTGTGGTACTGGGGAACGAAGTCATGGCCTTCACAGTGAGCTATATTGCCAGCTTGTTATTATTAATTATTATTATTATTATTATTATTATTTTCAGACGGAACCTCTTTAAGTCACCAAACTGCCCTGGCAAGGTTGGATTTTGCAATCCACCTTACACTCTCAGAGTGCTGAGATTACAAGTATGTGTTACCACACCCAGCTTTAAACTTTACTATAGGTCCAACAATTCCATTAAATTTGATAACTATCATGTACAGGCATGGTGCTTCCTAGGAAACCAGACTGCAAATTAGAAAACTGAACAGTGACCATGGAAAGCATCAATAATCTGAGGATTTCAGTTATCCAGTAAAGATCTTGCCTCATACTAAAGAATCTCCTCCTCTTTAAATGTAATATGGTCCGTATTTCCTATCAGTGTTTTTTTTCTTGTTTTTGTTTTGTTTTTCTTTTTGAGACAGGGTCTTGCTATGTAGTTGAGGCTGGCCTTGAACCCTCAATGTTCCTCTGCCTTGGCCTCCTGAGTGCGGGGATTACAGGCATGCGCCACCACACCTGGCTCAGGTTTTCTTTTTCTTTCTCTTCTTCATGTATCTTTTAGATGTTTTAGTTATATATAGTGCAATTGAAATATGTGAGTTTTTTTGGAGAACAAAGAACTACAACAAGCATTTGCAAATGTAATGCTAGAGGCTAGAAGACAGGTGGTAACTGAAAAGATCAGAATAGTAATCCATGGCATAAAACCCAGAAGTGAAGATGTGAATTTCAATCACATCTCCAGATTGAGGTTCTCCACAATAAAGAGCTCATCCAAGTGAAGAAGACTGAGAACAGAATTAGAGGGATGTAATGAAAATCCTCAGAGTTCACCTGGTGTTTACTTTTCAGTCTGCCCAATATACTTGTTTGCATTTAATGTAACATTTGTAAGGAAGTGTAATGTAAGTGAAAACCATTGAATTAGAAGTTGAAAAATCTCTGTTTTTGGATGTCTCCTGGAAGAATCAACTGATCTATCCCCTGCATGGTTTTAGATTTTATACTCTAACTGGTGACAAAGAATAAAATGCACCTGGTGTAACAGTTCTATACAATGCTAGTGTTGCAAATAGTATGTAGCTCTCAGGTATCTCCATAAGATTGTACAAAGCCTGGAAATCTAGTCAAAGCCCATCCAAAGCATCGTATGATTATGAATACATTATGCTTTAGATGAAGAATGACTCCCAAAAGTCTCATGTATTCAGACCAGGGCCATTTGGAAGGTGATTGTATCAGAAGGAAACAAGCTGAATGTGATGTCAGAAGGCAGGATCTGGTCAGAAGCAGAGAGTCCCTGGTGGTGTGGGACAGAAGGGTACCTCTCCCTCTCTAACTCCTCCCCTTGTAGCCTAGTTGCTTTTTGGGGAAGTTATTTATGTTCTCTAAATCAACCCTTCTTTGATCTGCTGCAGTGTAAAAGATTGGGCAGTCTCGTTAGTGATTTCCTAGCAGGATTAGAGGCTGTTTTGGAAACCTGGTTGCATGGAGTGTCTGAGACTGAAAGCAAGAACTATGAGAAGCCATAATCAGGTTCTAGGTGGCTGGATTCCTCCTCCAACATAGCCACACCACAGAAGCTAAAGGGAAGTCTGCCGGGATCAGTGATTTCTCAGGGAGGGAATTCACCTGCACTATGCTCACTTATGAGGCTTCAATGTAGAACAGCTTTCTCAGAAGGCTTTCAACATTCCAATAATAGGTGAAATCAGTTAAAATGATTGGTGAAATCAGTTAAAATAATGTACTTATTGCTCCAATATATCAAAAATGTTATCATTTCAACAAATAAACTAAATGTTTTTAATAAAGTCTTTTACATATTTGCATTCTGTATTCTTTCTTTTATCCCTGGCCTTTGGAAATCTGCATAAATTTTACATTCACAGTGCATCTCAATTTGGATGTCAAATTCTTACCAGAGCAACTTGATCAATACGAAGAATTGAAATAAGTTGCAAAGGACAGAGAAGATTGAAATAACTTGTTTCAATTTCAAATTTACATTTTTATAGTTACCACCAGATTAGCCAAAACTGAGTTCCTGAATGGCTGTGGTCATCAAGTGCTGAGAAGCTATACACGGCCAGGGCCTGGCTACTAAACAGAGCAACACAGCTATAGCCTCACTTACTTCTGTGTGGATAACTTTCTTATCATTGAGATACAATACCTGATATCAACAACTTGAAGGAGAGGTTCATGTTGGCTCACGTTTCACTCTGTGCTTGGCGAGCCCCAAAGGAGATACAACGTAGCAGAGGGGTGTGGTGGAGGAAAGAACCAAGGCAACCAGGCAACAAAGAAGGAAGGAGCATGGGGGGAGGCCTGGGGGGAGGAGACAGACCCTGCAGGGCCCAACTCCAGTGAACCCCCTTTAACCAGGCCCTACCTCATGAAAGCAGTTCAGCTATACCATCCCCATGGTCCAATTCTCTTCCACAAGCCATGTATATAAGCACTTGAGGATGGGGGGAGATAGCTAGGTATAAACCATAACACTTGGTGAGCAACTGTTTCACATCAGATGCAAAGCCCCTTCCAGGGTGCATATGCCAAGTGGTTAGAGTAGAAACTTTGCCAATTGGCTTTATGTAGAGATCCATACGATATTGGTTTTCCCTTCATATACAGTGCTATATCGTAACATAAGTTCCCAGTATCTATCTAAGTAACTCAGTTTTATTTCATCCTTAAACTGGTAATAATCATCCTGGTCTGTCTTTTCTAATAATTTTTTTAACTTCAACCAACATGGATTCTTTAATAAATGTTTCCACCCCTTCTCTAGAATAACTCAACATTCTGTATATGTCATCTATCTCTGCCTTTACCTGTACCTATCTGTTTAGCTACATATCTATCACCTGTCTTAGCCATATCTATCTATGTCTATCATCTATCTATTTATCATGTGTCTATCATCTATATCTTCTTATACTGTAATTCCAGGACGCAGGTTTCTTACTGTCTTAGTCTATTCAAGCTATCATAACAAAAGACCATAAACTGTGTAACTTATAACAGTGGAAATTTATTTCTCACACCTGAAAGCTCAGAACTTCAAGATCAAGGTACTGGTAAGTTTAGTGTTTGGTGAGTGTTTCTCATAGATGGTTGTCTTCTTAAAGCATCCTCATGTTATGGAAAGGGTGTGAGACTTTTCCCACTCATGGGTCTTCTTCTCTCATGACCTAATCACCTACAAAAGACCCCACATCCTTATTTTTTTACCCCGAGAGGTTAAGATTTCAACATATGCATTTTGTAGAGAAACAAAAAAGATGTACTCAAAACCTACTCATCTTGCAATTGGATAATATAAGAAAGAAACAACATAAGGCATAATCACTCAAACACATTTTAGAATGACTGCCAGAGCAAGACTAAAATATCCCTGCAGATATACCCACAAGCCCAACATTTATAAATACCAAGATATTAAGAGATTTAAGATAACAGAATAAGAAAGTGAAATCTACAAATACTCTTAAAATTAAATACAGATTAAATATGAGAAGAAAGAGCAAAATTGCAATTTATCTGATCTAGATAAAGTAGCCTTCAGACCTTTGTACCCTCTTGTCTACTTCATCAAACACTTCTATTGCTAATCGACTTCCTATCAATGCTAAAATTTATAAAATGAAATATGTTTTCTCATATGTTGAAGCTTTTTCTTACATATTAAAATTTAGTGGTTCTTTCCAGGACTAGAAACATATTCCTTTAACTCTATATGCTTTGCTTAATATCTGCTGCTAGAAATTTAGCTCCTCTGCAGAAGCCAAGGGATGAGTAGAGAGAACATTCTGTAACTGGTCCCTCTGTGAGTGAAGCACAGTAATTAGCCTTTTTTCCCCACAGCGCACCCTTCAGCTGTTTCCTTTTGTCAGCATCAACTGAGAATTTTATTAACTAGCTTGGGAAAAAGATTTCTGTCACACTGAGTGTGCACTTGGAAATTCAAAATGAGGAATGTCACTAATACATAATTGCATAATGATTTAAGGAAAATGACTTAATTTGCCCATAAAATGAAATTGTAATTGTTACTAACGTTAATTTTCAATCTGAAAATAAAATGCTTATCTGCTGTGAACATGGTACAATGGTGGTGGAAAGTTTGGCGTGACCAGCTGGTGTCACCTACGTGAGAGCGGACTCCCGCATTACTTGGTTAGGACACCATGGATTTGCAGTCTGCTCTGGAAATTTCCTTCCCACAGAATGAATTGCAAAGGATATGCAATTGCTCCAGAGAACTAGAAAGTAGATCATGTGCAAACAGATGAAAACATTTCTTCAGCCAAGCAAATATTGATACTGTAGAAGCAGACTTACAGTTGCTATGTGGCCATTAATTTCAAAGAAAGGTCAAGTTGCAATTCTCAATATCCATAAGGCAAAAAATGAAGTAGAGATTTGAAAATAAATGCCACCAGCAATTTTACACTTTTACCTTTTATTGGAAATAAACCCAAGTGTTAATCTTGAAAAATAACTATACCTGATTATCTCTAACATGTCACAATATATGAATAATACCACAGAGCTCCATCTGTAAAGCTGTGTACCCAATTATAAGACTATATACAAAAAATTCTATTGAACAACCTTGTTACTCTTCATGTGGAACATGGTATCTACCCCTGCCCCCCCATACACAAAGTGTCTGAGAAATATTGCTATGCAGTGAAGTGTTAATGAGTCTAAATGTTCTCCTTCCTTAATATTTATGACATTCCAATTGGAAAATTCTAAAGGAAACAACAGTGTTAGATACGCTTTAAGACAAGCTTTCAGCATTTCTAAACAAATTTTCATAAGTATTGGTGGCCTTTAAAGATAAGCATGTTTGATTCGTTGAATATACATTGTTTCATAATCTCCTTAAGTAAATGCATGGTTGAATTTAAAGGCATAATAAGATGCTTATATATATTAGTAACAGCTTAGTTTAGAAATTCTGGGAAAATGGGGTAAAGTTTCAAGGACCAAACACAATTACATTTGTAAAAACCCAAATGTTACAGTTTGATTTATCTTTCAAATTTTACGTGTTTGAAACTCAATCCCCAAACTCTAACAGTAGCGATACTTAGAAGTGGGATATTTGGAGGTGATTGCTATGCTGCAAGGTCTACACCAGATGCCAGCACCCTGCTTTGAGCTGCCTAGCCTCCACAACCCAGAACCCAAATAAACTGTTTTGAGGAATTATCATCTCTACTCTGTTAAAGCAACACAAAACAGACTAACACATAAAGTTTCACCCAGATTTTCTCCATGGCCCTAACCTACTCTTGAAAACCCCACTTCTTTCTTCAAGACCTTTGGCACAGGAAGGTCAACTTATGTGAATCGCAGGATACAGAGTTGGTCACGTGCCTGCACAGGAGAGCAGAATGGCCTGCTCACTGTGTTGAGTTCAAACTCAGTGTAGCAGCTCTAGATTGGTTCTGCAAACAGTGAAAGACATGGGCCTCCTGCCTTTGCCAGGCATTTCCATCTCCAACGCAGTGAGTTCAGTCTTCTTTTGTCCTTAAATTGATGTTTGTGAGTATGGTGAGGCAGAGGGGAACTAGAAATTTCTAGTAGCATTTTTAATAGAACATATATGCTTATTTCTTAACTATACCAGAAAAATTAGAAAAGAAAAGGAGAAACAGATTAACATATTTGAAGATTGCTAGCTAATTTATCTTTTTGGTTACAACTGTTTTTAGTATGCTGTTTATGACACAGTGTCTTAAGCATAATGCATGTTTGACTGATGCTGGTGAAAAAAGAGTCTTGTGAAGGCTGCTGAAAAAACACTGATTAATCATTTTGATAACTGAATATCACATTAGCCAAAGAGTATTATTACTAGGATCAGGAATTGATCATTGTATTGCCAAAATTGAACATAATAGATGTTCAACTAATGATGGTGAATATATGGAGAGAATCTTAAGGGATACTAGAGAACTACTTCTTGATTGGTCATTTTCATATTTGAAAATAATTTCAGTCAAAGAGTATAATTACTTTATCCAGGTATTGAGAAGAATTTTATTACCAAGATCACTAGAAATAATTTTCTGAAATATATTGATAGTTAATTTTATTTGTTTTTTATTTTTTTGAAATTGGTACAGAACTTCATAGCAGGTTACCGGGATAACAGTAATAGGTACCATAGTATATCTCGTTATCGTCACAATAGTTTTCCTTTCAATCAAGTATAGCAAAATCAAACCAAATACAGAACATCATAACACCTATCAAAACAGAGTATTGAATAGAGCAATACAATTAATCAAAATAAAGCAAAACAGTGATAACAATATTTGCCTTCAAAGAGATGCTAAAAGGAAATCCCCCGTATTTGCTATATTGCTTGCGGTCATCCTCCCAAGAGATGCTCAGACCACTGGCTCCCATTTGCTAACAGTGGTTGGGGTTGGGGGTGCGGGTGTGGGATGTTTGATTTTCAGCCCATGAGCCGGCAAGCTCACGCAGGCTCACGGCTGCCTACCAGGGAGGCAAGCGGGTTGCTTTGCTGCCCAGCGCCCTAAGTTCCAACATGGAGCAGATCTCCGGGAGATGCTGGCTGGTTGGTTCTCTCCCTGGGTCGCCCGCTGCTCGCTCAAGCCATGGCTGCTTACCACGGAGGTGAGCCGATAATCAATTCTTATGGGACCAATATCTTCTGGAATTTCTGAATTAATCCCACCTTTACTAAATGCTATTCAACCTAAGAATCTGTTGGGAATGGAAGTATCTGCTGAACATTTTAAAGACATGTGTCACTCAAGAATAAAGCATATTTCAAAGAAATATTTATCCTCTAACCATTTTGAGGAAAATTTTAGTTCAGGAAAATTTCTCTTTTCTTAGTTTATCTGGGTTACTAACTACAGAACATATGCACAAAACCAATAAAGTCATCTCCATTAATGCTTTATGCATTACATCATCTTATGTATTTACCCATCATCACTGGTTGTGAATTTCCTCTTGTGTTTCACAATGTAATCAGTCAACCTAAGAAATCCAATAAAAATTGATTTAAGGCTGACTTTCATTGACGACCATCACATGGCATAATTTATTACATAAAAATATAGGGAAGTATTTAAGATTCCTTTTATCTGAAACTTTTCATGACACTTTCACCTTACCAAAATTTGAAAACTAATAATTCATTGACTGATGCTGTTTGCTCCTAAACATTCTAAAATGAATTGCTTACTGATTTAGTTTTCTATTGCTGAGTAAAAACTTGCCTCATTTTTAGTGACCTAAAACAATGTCCATCTATTAGTTCACGGTTCTGGAAATCATAAGTCAGGTGACTCAATTGGATTCTTTGTTCAGAATCTCACAAGACAAAAATGAATGTGTTAATGGGATGTGATATTTTTAAAGTTCCTCAAGACCTTTCAAGTTGTTTGCAACCCTTATGGTTGCAGGACTGACATCCACATTTCCTGTCTGGCTGTTAGCCCAGGACTGCTCTCTCGGATGCAAGATGTAGGCTTACTGGTTCTTAGGCATAGCCCCTGTATCTTCAAAGGCAACGAAGATCTGTAATTTTTTTTTAGCTTTTCTTTTTTGGTATCATGTAATTAAATTAAGCCCATCTAAATAATCACCTTTTGCCAAATAATAGTCCTGGGGTAACATGCCATCATATTAAGAGATTCCCCTCATAGTCAAAGGAGAGAGGATTAAAGGAAGAATGACCCTGGTCCTTGGTAGCTCTTCTTAGAATCCTGCCTACCACATTCACCAATATTTAAACATCAAGATATTTCACATAGATACCCAGGAATCTTCTTTCTTGTGATTCAGAATATCTGATCTTGGGATACACTGTGCCATTTCAACAATTTGTGTTACTTAATGAGTGGCAGTTCTTGTTTGAGGTGCATTCACTAATCCAGCTCACCATTCCTTGTTACCATATACTCTCTCAGTTTCACTCTATACTTACTTCAGTTTTCAGCAATAGTTTCATACAATAAATGATACTGCAATGTTACCTTAATGAACAAGTGCATACTTGCACTTCTTGAAACCTGAATTTATCTGTAAACCTAATCATCTCATTGATCTTTGCACTTTGAAGGTAATAAGACAATCTCAAGCTATGCCCTGATGTTCCCTTTGCCTCTCAAAACTGATTCTTGTAATACCAGTTAAATAAACTTAGTAATTCTGAGCATGTACTGTCTTTTGGTCTGGTAAGTGAATAATATTGCCGAAATTAAATGCTACCATCGAGTTAGCCCATGCAAAAGACACAAATGTACTCTCAGTGAACAAATGTGTTCCACCTAATCATGCCAGCAGCAGAAAATGGAATCTGTCATAAAAAATAAATTATCTAAGAGCTAGGCCACGTTCATACAACTCAGAACTAAATTTCATTTTCCTTGTTCAACTGAGAGGCTGAATAAACACTTATGAAACAGTCTGAAAGATCATGTTGTTTGTCAGAGTTAGATTCCACAGTCTCAGGATCCAAATGCTGGCAGTTGGGAGATCTGCTGTTTTTCTGTGCTGCCTTTCCCTGGGATCCCGCCCTCACTCAGTCAGGTTGCAGGAGGCATAAGGGAAAGAGTGAGGCAGTACAAAGCATGCAGGCTACAGTTTGGAGAGACTGTGGGAGGAGAGGCAAGGGCTATGAGGATTGAGGTAATGGAATTAAATAGAGGCTGTTGCACGCTAGATCGCACAAGAGTAAGATGTTCGGGAATTAATCTTGTCAGGATAATGTGTGAGGAAATTACCCTGGAGTGACTAGAACAGCAGAAGAATACAGTAGAGTCTTTATAGAGTATATAGGTTTAAACTCAATCTTTTATGGTTTGAACTTTTGTATAGCTCCCCCCAAAACTCTTATGCAACACAAACTCCCCAAATGAATGATATTAAGAGATACGGCCTTTAGGATGATTACGTCAGGAGTCTCCACAAGTGAAATGAGTGACTTTATGACATGGCTTTGGGACCTAGCATTTCTATACCTTTGACCTTCAGCTCTTCTGCGGCCCTCTGTATGACACAGCCTTTTTCTCTCTGCAGGTGACAGCAGCTAGGCACCATTTTAGAAGTAGAGAGCAACTCTTGCCCTTTAATTCTGGACTGTTCATCCTCTAGCATAATGAATAAATTTATGTGGTCTATAAATTACCTAGGATGTGAGAATTTTTTATAGCAGCACAAACTGACTCAAACATACCATCTCTACCCATTAAAAATCGTACAGCCTGGAGCAAGTTGTTTCTATACTCTGTGCTTCAATACTTACTATCTGTACATAAGATGGTCATAATGACAGCAATATGTCAATACTTTTCACAGCAGTTAAAACATTGACTCATACATAATAACCATCCAATAAATGCTAGCCTTTGCTAGTTCTGTAGCAATTTAGACTAGGACTGACACTGAGATTTAAAAAAAAGTGACTACTTTTAAAAAAAAGTTGTTAAAAGATAATTTTTTATCCTTTCATAGGTATATCTGATTCCTCTGAGTTGCAAGGAAAAGGCACAGTTGACTTGTCTCGGTTAATCAGACTTTAGTTTAAAGCCATTTTCCTTCTCTCTGCCTCAGGTCTCCTGTGTATGCAGTTTACTGTCTTATAGTTTTTCTCTCTTGGTTTTTGCTCTCCCCATTCCTGGATTTCTTTTCTAAGCATTTCACAGTTGGATCTCCTCACAGAAAGGATGTGAATGATTGTCCCAATCATTAAATGCAAATCTCTTTCTGGGCAGTTTTTCTGCTCAGCCAGATTTGAGATTTCTGATATTTGTGTCCAATTTATGGATGCCTGACTTTGTGTCAGCAATTCACTATATTTGGGGGGCAGGGAAAAATACACTTAGACATGGACCCCCTTTTCCCTGCCTGTGAAGAAAGGTTGTGGGTTGGTGCATTATCTTGCTGTCTCTTGTAGTCCTCAGGTTGCTGGTGATCTGGATTGAGGTGATGAGTCGGTAAGAAAACAGGACAGAAACCAAGTTTTTTAGCATATGTGGTGAGGACAGAAGGACTAAAATATTCCTTAAGGATCATCACCCCAAAGAGAAGTTTTTGTGAAAACTGCCATGTGGCTGGAATGGAAAAGGGATAAGAACAGGGAATGAGTTGACGTAAAGGACATTCTTCTAATGTTAGACTAACGCAAGTCTCGGGCCTTTACTGGTACTAGAGAATGGAAGAGGGGTGATTTGAGTAAAGGGTCTAGTCACCATGCACTTGAATATTTTTTGTTGTTTTTTGACAGATCAGATCAACATTGGGAATATCACTGAACTATACTTCTCTGGGAACCCCCCTCAGCCTGCGTAACACAGCTTAAATAAGATTCTACGGAAAACTCTCACATAGGAGTTGGGGCCTGGCTGTCACTCTGCATTCCCTCGAAGACAGCAAGACAACTTGACTTTTCAGTGTGTCATTGCATCCTGCAATGCCAAATGCCAGGAATTTTGGCTGTGTGTTCTTTCTTTCTGATTCCTTTATCTTCTCTCTGAACATAATGTATCCAATTTCTTAGGAAAGAGGAAAATTTTTAAGCGATGAAATTATCATGTAAAGTAGCACTTGAGATTTAACAGATTTTTAAAATTCAGACTTTTTAAAAATCCACAAAATTTAAGGTAGACACTTGCATTTAGATTGCATTTGGTTTCTAAATGTGCTCTCAAGAGATCGTGCATTTGAATACGATTGTTCTAAGCAGTACAGAGCTATGATTAAAACACTGAGCTCAGACTAAGACTGAAATCAGTTCAGGTTTTTTCACTTACTCGCTCTATTACTAGTTAATATGTTTACGATAAACTTAAACTGTGCACATAAAGTCTACATGTCCACGTTTGAGCGTCGGAGTGAGTTCTTCCTCTGGGAGTGGGCTGCATAGTGTGTCTAGGTTCCAATAAGCAGAATAAAAAGAAAGTGACAGGTTGTAAATTGAAGACTGTGTCATCAAAAGTGCTTTGCCTTCTTCTGTTGACACACTCTGAAAGAAGCTTGAATCATGTGTTCTAGAGGAAGCCAGCTTCCACATCTGAGGCCACATTAAGCAGCCTTCTGGAGAAGCCCTCCTGGCAAAGAAACACAGGTCCCACAACAGCCAGCAGGGCCCTGAGGTTTTCTGACAGCAGCCCGGAGGAGAGCCAGAGCTCTTTCTGCAGCCCCAGGCCAGTCCTCAGATGACAGGAGCCTCAGTAAATACCCTGGCTGCAGTGGCCTGTGAGATTCTGAGCCAGAACCACCCAGGCAAGCTGCTCCCAAGTTTCTGACCCACAAAATCTCTGGGCTAATCAGTACTTCTTGTTTTAATCTCTTAAACTGACTGAGTAAATTATTACACAATGAGTTGTTTTAGTAACATTTTGGAAAGCTAGAATCTGTTGGGCGTTTAGGAGGGAAAAAAAAAATAAACTTGCAGCTCTGCTGGCCATTATTGTAGGCACTAAAGGCACATAACTTTAAACTTAAGTAACTCAAACTTAAGTAAAATTTATTATTCAATTTTCCAGTCATATTAACTACAAATCTAGTAACTGTGTAGTCAAATTTTGTTAGTGGCTGCTGTTCTGAATTGTAGGGATGTAGGACAGCCCATCATCGCAGGAAGTTCTAAGGTAAACATTGCTTGGAGTCAGGCTTCACACTCTCAGCTGGTGAGGGCTTATGTAACCATGGAAATACACGGGGGAAGTTGTGATCCTCATTTGTATTTAAACAACTAAGATGTGTAGCATGATTACAGTCTAAAATAAACATCTCCTGAAACATTTGGATGACCATCTGATAAACTAAGAATTGAAGATTGATTTCTTGATTGTAGACTTTGAATTTTTATGTTCACAACATGCCTTGATTGGGATGCCAGTATAACACACCGAGGATTACAAGCAGCGCTGCTTGAAATGTGGAGCTCTAGCCATAGATGACCGGAGTCAAACTCACTGACTAAAATGTCCATGATGCATTTGATCCATAGCATCAAACATGCTATTGAGCAAAATCAGTCATGGAAAAATTTATTTCCCATGTAATGCAATGTGCATTTAATCATTCACTTTAAGCAAAACGGTATTCTCTTCCTATTAAATTTACAATATTAGCTGGGCATGGTGACACATACCTATAATCCCAGCACTCAGAAGGTGGAGGAAGGGAGGATTGTTGCAAGTTCCAGATCAGCCTGGGCTACAAAGTGAGCTCAAGGTCAGCCCGAACTGCAAAAGTAAGACCCTGTCTCAAAAAATAAAAAAAAATAAAAAAAAATTACAATGTTAATTTGATTATCATTGATTACATATTTTATAATTATAAATGTCTTTGTAAAAATTTTATTTGTATTTGTAAATCCATTAGTGGTTAAAAATGCAAACAGTACTAATGTTGTACATAATCCACACATAAAAATTCTACACAGATTTTTTAAAGGCCAATTTACATGAATTGGAATACTTTGTAAAGAAGAAATGCTAGGACCCAAAGATGCCATTTACAATATAATGAAAATTTACAGATGAGGATTAGGACTAAGTCTGGTGTTCCTTTTAGCTAACAGATGTACATTTGAACATGGACCTTCAGAGAAAACAATGCCTAAAAGATTCTGCTGGGGGAAATTTCTTGCACAGTAGCAAGCCCAGGCAGGAGCTACTTTCAAATGAGGAACCTGTCCTTGCACTTCATAGCACACCCAGCAGGTGGCTGTGGGCACACTTCTGCTAATGCATGTGAATGCAAGTGCTTCTTTGAGGCTACATTTCATTAGCTCTGTGAGACACCCAACTACTTGTGGAGAACTGGCTTATAAAGAGAGAAAAGGTTTTTGATGAATGCAGTAGAATTATATTAAGTAATCAGCATATCTTTTGTTATGTTGATTGTGTCCTGGTTTTTATTCGAATTGGATGAAAAATAAAACGGTCTGACTTTCTCTCTCAGCCATGCGTACGTAATTCTTTAGAACAGTACACAGAGCGGGATGGACCCTTTCTGGGTGAAATAGTTTGGCCTTCAGACGTGCTGCTTTCTCCTTGGCTTCTTTACCATGGACTGGCCTTGCCTTGAGAAATGCCACTCCCTGTTATAGATGAAAACAACCAAACTGCAGTTAGTAAATGCCCATCTGAATCTAAGAACTCTTGCTTACTCTTCCTCTGCTCTTCTCAAATCAGTTTGTAAACATATTCTGTCACCCTCAGGCCCTCATGATCTGGCACCTCCCCACATTCCTGCAATCTATATCCTTGCTTAGTTCATTTTTATTTTAATTACACTTGCCTGTGAATATTTTTCACTTAGCCTTCTGAGAAGTCCCTCCAGGTTTTTCCTCTTGAATGTGTTGCAATTAGCTTTTTAATTATGCGCTATTGGCTTTCCCTTGATGGTGTCCCTTTAAATGGTAATGCTAGTGATATGCTGATTTGAAGAGGAAACAGGGTCTCACTTCATAGGTCTGAATAGAGGAAGTGACCATTTTGTCACTAAATTGTTTCCTGAGGCTCAGAGAATAAATTAAATCTCTTTGAATCATTTCCCAAAGAAACAATTTTTTGACTGAGAAAATCTTACATCTGATGGTGGACATTTCATTAGATGTAGAACACATTTGCACCATATCTGCTGTGGAGGGCTTACTTACTCTATAAGAGTTAGAGTAAATACACTCGATCCCTTTGGAGACCCCAGAAAAATGAGATCTTTTACTTTGTATATTTTCTTACTCATTTCAGTTACAGTGAAACCTGGGATTGTAATTTGTTCATGAGTGTTCCCAAGGACCAACAAACGTTTCTAATAAATTTTAACTTGACAAAAGAATGATGTTTTGTAATACAAGTAGTTCCTGATGCCGAATGCCACGTGATCACAAATGAGCCAATGGTTTTTCTTCTGTCTGTGTTCCTCACTCTCCCTCCTTTACTCTCTGGCTCTCTCCCGCTCTCTCTGTGGGACTGTGGTTAATTGTCTCCCAAAAAGAGGTAATGGAGATCTCATCTGCAGAGGAGGAGGAAAAAGGTACAGGAAATCCCTCACTTCAAATGAGATTACGAAGATGTGTAAGATGTGGGAGACACTGTAAAATGTTATTGAATCACCACCACAATAAGGCTGCAGCACTATGAGTGACAAATCTGTTCAATGACAGAGTGTCACAGAGTGCTAGACCAAAATAGTCAGATAGGACTGGGTCCTGGAAGGAGCCAGTGCAGAAGATGAGACAGACACATTGCAATTGTGAAAAAGACAGGTACCTCCACTGAGGGCCACACCTCAAGAAACAAAGTAAAGCAAGACTTCCTAAGGATAAACAAAAGGGGCTGACATTTTAAATAGGTACCCACCACCTTGAGGAAGCTGGGAAGTGCCGCTGACCCAACCCCTACAGGAAGAGCCCTTATTCTGCTTCATGTCCACTTGCTATGTGAATTGCTTTCTCATTTGATCCTGATTTAATCAATTTTACCTGAGCAATTACACTTGGAATCTCATCGACTGACTCTAGTTTTGTCCCACCTCACACCCACCGTGTGATTTCCCACTTTTCCCTACTTGGACCCACCTCACCTTGTGGTGTTGCTCTATAAAATTCCCTTAACAAGGCAAGATCCTCAGCAATCCACTCAGGGCCCCTTTTGTCTCTCCCTCAGACAGAAACTTTCTTTCCCTAATCAACATATTCTTCTCTTGACCGCCATTGTTCCTAAAATTCATTTTTGATTTTAGGGAATAGGAGCTTGTACTGGACTCAAGCAGGGAGTTTCTTTCCCCTACATCAAGTACAATGTCACATTTTTGCAAAGTCCTCAAAAGTATCAAAAGTAATGTCATTGGATAGCTTGCTGTTAGAGTTGCATGAAAAAATTCTACTGAATAAATAGCAGTGATTCTGTTAGTCGTAGTGAAATTAATCCTGCAGAGTAACCCTCCTCTCTTATCTCCCTCATACCAGCCACAGAGGTTTTCAAACATAAGCACAGGTTAATTTGTTTATTTTTCTTTATATTGTCTTTATTATTTTGTATTATGGTGTGGTAATCATTTTATATGAATTTTTTTGGCTTTTGAAATGAATCGTCTGAGTATCTATTATTTTTATGGGGAAATTTACTTTCATATAAAAGTACGTTGATTTACAAGCTTGTTTCTGGAATGAATTATGCTTGTAAACTAAAACTTTATTGTACTTTAAAAATATTATTTAGTATTTGTTGTCAACACTTATAGTGCCATAGGACCACGATGTATTAGAATATGGCATTTAGCACAGTGCTGTTTATAAAATAATTTGATAAAAGTAGCTATGGATGTTCTAAGTGGGCATAATTGTCTTTGTTCTAAAGACCTGTATTTTCTTAAACATTAAAAAAATTTCCGCCTATATATAAAATTGCATTAATGATTTCTTAAAGCCCTAAAGATGTCACTTATGTTAACTAAAATAAACATCAAATAAAATTAGGACATTATACGTTTTCTTGACATTTAAAGTGCAGAAGATTTTTTAAAGGAGCAGATATTTTGATTGTTGATTTATTTTAAAAAACAAAGGAACTTCATACAGATAATTTTCCCACAAAAAATATTTGAAACCATTTTGTTGATTTTTCAGTGAATTTCATATCAGTGATCAAGTTATTCAAGACAATTCCTGAAAGATTGGATATATCAGTGCAAAATTTTATCAGTTAATGTGAGTTTTTAGAATGTCTTTTGGCAATGAAAATGATATTTTGCTGATATTGGCAGTTAATTTATTAAAGTTACAAATTATGAAATATTTTTCAGTTTCAAGGTTCTTTTGTTTTACAAATTTTATCACATCCTTTATCAATCTAAATAAATTTTGTCTGATGAAAAGCAGTTGGGTTTACCTGTTTACTTATTATTTAATTAGTATTTGATTTGTTCAAGTTTAATGACTTAACTTTCTTTATAACTTCTGTCTTAGTTACTTTTCACTAGTCGCTGCAACAAAATACCTGATGCCCAAAGTTGGGAAAGGAAAGGTTTATTTCCTACAGTTTTTGGAGGTTTCAGTCCATACTCAGTTGGCTCCAAGGCAGGGTGGCATGGCGGGCGGCAGTTCATGGCGGCTGCAAACAGCAGTCAGAAACCAGCAAGAGAGAGACACACCTTCTTCCTGCCATTACATTACATCCTGGCTCCACCTCCTAGGAGGGTGTAGCACTGACACCACCAATCCAAGCACTAGACAATAAACCAATCACAAATGCACAATGCAAATACGTGAGGCCTGGGGGCCACTGACATAAACCATGACAACTTCTTTCCACACTTTAATTAAATTATTTTAAGAATTTTATACTAAATTTATACATTTCACTTTTTAGGCGTGTGAGTTTTTTTAAGCATTAAACTAACACACTGTTAGCACTTGAGGGCCTCAAAGATGATCAACCTGCTGTAATAGATATGCCTCTCAAATACAGTAATAAATAAATAGATACACTCTCAAGTTACCTAAAGCAAAAACTGTAAAGAAAGGGAAGTTGGGAGCCTACAGTCAGGAAAATCCTGTCCAAAGTTTAATCAGATTCAGAACTTTAATGCCATCCTCATCAGCTGCCAGGTGCTTGGTGTTAGTTTTGCACTAAAAAGTATCAGAAATGGCTTAAAATAGTAAACCCATATAACAAATCTGAGCCATTCTATATCTAAGGAAGGAAGAATGATGAAGAATCTCCCATTCTTTCCTCTAAGTTACTATTTGGATTCGCCTAAGAATTACTTGTGTAATTGATCGGTCTTAGATCTATTTCAATGTGTCCTTTAAAGCACCTAAATGTATAGTTGCACCCTTCTGTTTCTTCTTCCCATCTCTCAAGTGCTGCTTTTTCCTTTTTTAAGGAGGTGCTTTAAGCACATAATAAACACAGAAATGTGTATCGAGATAGTTATTATTCTGATATAGTTAGTGAATATAATGAAGGATAGGTTTTGCTTCTTGATTGTAATGTAATATTACAAATTGACACTTTATTCCTACCAAAAGAATGAACAATATGCATGAGAAAAATTCATGCTTGGAGAGGTTTTTTTTTAGAAAAAAATTATCCAGCAATCTTCATGATATAATGAGATTTAGTAACAACTTTCAATTTCATTTTTCAGTTCTTCCTAAGGCTTAGCAGCTAAACTCACCAAGGGCAAAGTTACTAGTGTTGATTTAATGAAAGCAGTGGGTATCATTCAGAAGGTGAGAAGAGGTGGACTCTATTCATAAGGGAGGAAATTAAATTCTCAAATTTTGATTGATTCTAGAGTCTGTACTTTTTGGTGATAAAGTTGATAAGATAGTGTACATCAAGAGAAACTGAATTTAATAAAGTGCAAATGTAAGTATGTTAATTGAAGTAAGTTAGAAAGTATTAGAAAATTGATTGGTTTTTTAATATGCACTGCTAAAGAAAAGTACTGTAGGGGGATTTATGTAAATATAATGAATGAAAGCATTTATCTTGCAAACCTGATAAACAGTAGTAAGTAGTTTAGAAGTAGTTTAAAAATAATTAGTTCTTCAGCTCCCATGTGAACCCAAAACATTGTTACAATTATATTTGTTTGTTATTTTAAAATGACTTTTTATTTAAGTGAAACACAGACTCAGAAATTAATAATCACAACAGTTTTCTCATTTTTTGTTTGTATGTAATGTGAGGGATAGATTTTCATCTTTAATAACATTGTTATCACTTTCTTCTTTCTCCTGAAGATACAGTAGCCCTGAGAGTTACTGTAAGCAAGATTATTTTAGAAATAGCCTCTCCTCTTCCTAGCTTCATTCTAACATGTTATCTAAATTAAAGTCTACGACTTCTGTTAGTAAAACTGTGACCAGCCTTGTCACACTGCTTAAAATTTTTTATTCTCTTCTATTCTGTAGTACAAAGTTCCCCCAAGATATTTTATATCACCTCCTGCTATCTAGTCCAAACGCCTACTAATTTTCCCATGCTTAAACTTAACATTTCAGTGACACTGAACACTTATTGTCTCCTTAATGTGTTAGCTGGTTTAAGCTAAAATTTATGCATTTGTTATTCCCTTTTGTCTTGAATAATCCCTCATGTATTTGTATTGCTAACATCCCAATCACAAAATTTTCTTTAATTCTCATTAATTTCTAAAAGTCACTTCCATTATTAAAGCTGTATTGTTGTATTGTTGAGTACCTACTAATAACATCTCCTTATAAGTGTCAATTCTCTCTCTCTCTGTCTCTCTCCTTAAAGAGTTTACATTTTAGTGAGGGAAAAATAATACATAATAGTTACCTAAGACAGTATTTAAGAAATAAACCAAGAAATGGGATAGTGAAGGATATCTCACAATAGGTTATATAAGAGGCCAGGAAAAGTCTAAAGTGAATATTTGCATAAATTGGATCTGCAGTGTCTTCCAAAGACAAGTGTTAAAAAGGTTTGATGCCCAGCTGTAGACCCTTTGAGAAAGAGTAGAACCAGAAGCATTTGTAGGTGGGGCCTAGTAAAAGGAATCAGATCTTCGGGGCATGTCTCTCTCTCTCTCTCTCTCTCTCTCTCTCTCTCTCTCTCTCTCTCTCTCTGTCTCTTGCCAGGAGGCCTCCATGACATGGTCATTTCTTTAGCTTTGAGTTCCTACCATGATGTTCTGCCTTTCCACAAGCACAGAAGCAACAGGACCAGCTGATCAATTATGGAAACTTCCGAAACCTCTGAAACTCCAAATCAGTCTTTCCTCCCTATATATTTATCTCAGGTGTTTGCACAGAAAGAGAAGCTGGCCAACATGGTGACTTTTGAATTAAGAATAGAAGAATGTATTTGTTCAGTTATGTGAATAATTGCAAAATGGCCTTGTAGGCAAAAACAATAGCAAGGACAATGATCCTGAGGTTGGCGGCTATAAGCCTAGAGTACGCAAAAGACACAAGTAGAGAAACCTGGTGGGAAGAGCTGTTGCAATGATCTAGGCAGGAGAGGGTGACATCCTGGGCCAGGGTAGTAAATGGAGTGGATGGGATGGTTTGGTGGCTACTGGGTACGCAAGAGTCAAGAATGGGGAGACTTGGTGCGCTCTGTGAGGTGAGCCCTCCCTGCAGGAACTGGTCCTGGAATACCACCGCCATCCGCAATGCAACCCAGAAGTAAAATGCAAAGACTTGATAACTTTGAAAAATCCTGATGCCTGGGTTGCAGTCCCAGCACTTCTGATGAAACTGACCTCAGGGTACAGACTGACTTTCAAAGCTCCCCAGGTGATTCTAAAGCACAGCCAAACTTGGGAATCTCCGCCATCTGTGCTGCTTAAATTTCGGTGTTCTCGGAAACTCTCGGACCCCTAGAGTGGCCTGGGCTGTTTGGATCAAAGTCTGCACAGACCTGCATCTCGGCGGGACTCTTTGGGGCTGGTAGGCCCGCCCTTCATCTGCAGGGAACTGCCTGGAGACTGGCATCTGGGCCAGGTCTGTTTGGGCCCATAGCCCCGCCCTTCACCCCCAGGAAGTCTCCCAGAAAGCAGCATCACGGCCTGTCTGTTTGGGACCCGAACCTCTCGGACTCGGACCCACAGAGTGGCCTGGGATGTTTGGATTGAAAGTCTGCGCAGACCTGCATCTCGGCACGACTGTTTGGGACTGGTAG
>PVJX010031717.1:0-20993 GCA_004027295.1 Dolichotis patagonum
TCTCTCTCTCTCTCTCTCTCTCTCTCTCACACACACACACACACACACACACACACACACACCAGCTGTAATTCCACATACTTTAGTGGCTGAGGCCAGAGTATCACAAGTTCAAGGCCAGCCTGGGAAGCTTCAGGGAAACCCTATCTTGAAATTAAAAATGAAAATCAGTGAGAATGTAGCTTAGTAGTAAAGTATCTCTGTGTTCAACTTCAACGCCACACACACACACACACACACCCCACACATGCAAAAATGCCAAAAATAAACAAATGGCATTGGGAATATAGCTTAGTGGTAGCAGCATATACAGCTAAGTTAGACAGAAGCTAATATACTGTTAGAAAAGGACTGAGTTCTTAAGGAAGTCAGCAGAATAAGGACTCCAGAATTGTGGCTAGTGACAAATCTGAAGAGAGCAAGGTGTCAGGATGGCCAGACCTGCAAGATAAACGGCAGTTTGAGATTATACTGTAAGTAGCTCCAGCTGGTAAGTGTTAGCCCCATAGGTGAGTGACAAGAACATCAGGTACCAAGCTCCCCTCCTTGTCCCCAAAATGCCTTTGTTCTTTCCATGCATCCTTGCTACATGACTCATTTCCCTTTGGGATAAATATTAGCTAAGTGATTATTCCTTTTTTTTTTTTTAATGTCTTTTTGAGACAGGGTTTCACTATGTAGTTCAGGAGGCTGGCCTTGGGCTCACTTTGTAGCTCAGGCTAGTCTCAAACTCAGGATTCTCCTGCCTCAGCCTCCTGAGTGCTGGGATAACAGGTGTGTACTGCCATGTCTGGTTTAAGTGATTATTCTTGTAATCTTACAGGTTGACTATAGATTGATCCACATGGTACCCATGTTGTGATTTTGCTGTATAAATTATCCCTGATGAAGAACTTTGGTGGCACCCATTTTGGGACCACTCTTGCCCCACAGGAGTTTTCTCTTAATAAACCTTTCCCACACTTAACCTCCTTTGTCTCTTGGAATTCATTTTTCCACATTTGGAGGATATGAACTCAGCCCCTCTGACATTTAGGAAGTCAGGAGTTATATTTTTGCTGTCTCAGTAGAGCTCCTGCCTAGCATGTGTAAGGGAGGCACAAATGTGTTCAATCTGTAGCACCACAAAAGCATACAGATACAGCTGTAACCCACGCTCTGCAAAAGTTCAAAGCACCTTGGAATGTGCACAGTCAGTTCTCTCTTCCATACCCAGCCTCTTCCTGCTCTCAGAAGTAACACCTGCTGCAGGTATTTGTTTTCAATGGAAAGTTTTTGAGCCTGACAGGTCTGACCTGTTTTTTTCCCTCCACTTGAGCTGGAGCTTGCTTGCAAGAGGACCCAAGGGAAATGGTGAGCCCAGGTCTTACCTTCTGTCTAGCCCCTTCCCCCACCCCCACCTCTCTGTTATCTGTGCTCCATTTCCCTCCCTGCCCAAGCAGGGGTCAGACTGGCTCCAAAGAAGCACAGAATCTGTGGCCAATGACTATATTTCTCTGAGCCTCAGTCTTTGTCTGTGCTTTCATGGTATCTTGGTTACTTTTCTCTCATTGTTGAGACAAAATACCTGATGCCCAAAATGAAAGAAGGAAAGGTTTATTCAGCTCACAGGTTTTTTTTTTTTTTTTTTTTTTTTAGGTTTCAGTCCATAATCAGCTGGCTCCAAGGCAGCATAGCACAGCTGAGGAGCAGCCATTCACGGCAGCTATGGCAGAGTCTAAAAGCAGAAAGAGTGAAAAGGGCAAAAGGGAAAAGCACGCCTCCTTCCCTCCCTTATATTGTATGCTGGCTCTGCCCCTCGGCCTGTGCAGCATTCATACCACCAATCCCAGCACTAGACAGCAAACCTATCACAAATGCTAGACTCAGTCACCTTCAAAAGCCCCCCCCCACTGTATGAGGCCTTGGGGGGACATCCAAACACAAACCATAGCACATGGGTAACTCTTTAACCTGCCAGGCCATTCTTAACGGCTGACTGAGGAGCTGGTCATCAACACCCAGCTTGGAACCTGATAAATATTCATCTCCTATCTCTTGAGCTGGGCTTCAGCCATAGGGAGCTTTGATGAATGTGCCCCTCCACGAGGCCTCCTGAAGCCCCGGTGAGCCTGGCCCTCATTCACTCATCTTATACCCTCGCTGAGCACCCATCCAGGACCCTCCGACAAGGGAGCCAAATGAGTTGAAAAGATCCTCCCAGGAATAAGGAACCTGATAGGCTGAGGAGTGCTGATCTCCAAAGTCACAGCTCCTAGGTCTGGGGTAAATGTGAGCAAATCACTGAGAGGACTTACATCTCATCATCTCCCTCCCTTCCTGATGGCCTGCTGAGCCTGTCAGGTCCACCCTCAATATTGTGGGAGTCCGACTATGTTGGAGGCAGGTATAGACCCCATCCCCACTTGAGAAAGGACCCAGGGAATGTGAATCAACTGAGGAGGGACATTCGAGGTGCGCAGAAGTGGGGTTCTGGGATAGCTCAGGCCCTCACTGTGGACAAGGCAGAACAGAGAGCCTGCAGGATCTGCAGCCCTTGGGCAAGACATTAGGGCTCCTCCTGGGTTGGGCCCCTGCTTCCTGACCTCTGCTTCATCTGCTTTGGAGGAAGTGGTCTTGGCCTCAGAGCTGCACAAAAGGAGGCTTTGACACTGGTGCAGAGAAGGGGTGTGGAAGAAGACCGGCTGTGTGTATTTTTGGTTGTGTCTCAGGAATCTGCACCTCTCTTCTCACTGCCCTGGCAGTGGTGTGGAGCCTCCACATCTGCCCATCTGGAGTGGGGTAACCTGGGGCTTGGACCCCACCACTGTCTCACTCCCCGCGCAGGGAAGCAGAAAGCCGTTCTGTGGCCATGGGCAAATTTCTTCCTCTCTTTGAACCTGGGTCTGGGCATCCATAATATGGTTAACAACGCTAAGCCAGAGAGGGATGACTGAAAACAGGTCCTCTCAGAGAGCAGGAGCCTGGAGCCTGATGTTGAGGGTGGAGGGAAGTGGGGAGGGAACAAATGAGCACAGGACAACAGACCACATGGCAGGCTTTTGTAATATCAGCTAGGCCTATGGTTTAATACCTGGGTGCAGGCAGGCAGAAAGCAATAAGACCATCTACCTTTTATAGGTGTGGAAAGAAGACAGGGGACATTAGGCAAGAACATTTTGATGACTGTGGTCAAAGTTCTCTGACTGTCTTGCACCTCAGTGGACAGGGTTTTTGAAGGTCTGGTGTAAATTTTGGGGTATCATCAGACATCCTAAGACTTGCAAAATTCCTTGTCTTATCTCCTCCACAACATCCAGTGCTTGCCGATGATGATGATGACAACTTTGGCACTGAGCTGAGTTCCCTGCTGAGTGCTTTTGCTGGCAAGCAGGCTGGTGAGTCAGGTTTGGCTGGAGACTGTTTCAGGGGGAGTGGGAGCCCCTGGATGGCCTGTGGTCTAGAATGTCAGAAGGTCAGGAAGGTTGGAAAAGACTGGCTTTGGTGTCCTGCTGCATTTAGCCCTGGCCGGGAGCACCTGTGTGTGGGGGTGAAAGTCATCCTGAATTTCATGTAAGTCTATTCTCATAGTGCCCCTTGCACAAACCCCAGCAAACCCATGCTTCTGCTGTTTCTATATCTAAGAGACAGGAAACCAGGACTGAACCCCTGCATATTTCCCCCAAACTGGCTTAAAGTAGCAAGAATTCACACTCTCAGTCCTGGGGGCCAGGAGTCTGAGGCTGAGACTGAGATATTATAGGACCATGCTCCCTCAAGAACTCTAGGGCCAGCTCCTTCCTGACTTTTCCAGCTCCAGTGGCTCAGACCTTCCCTGGCTTGTGGCTCGATTGCTCCAGTTATGGATCCATCTGTCTATCTTCATATGACCTCTCCTCTATATCCACGTATCTCTGTGCGGAATCATGGTTATTCCCTACTTGTCTATATGCCGTCCACCTGTCTACATAGTCACCCATCTACCCACCTGTTAGTCATCCATCTATCCATCCATCCATCCATCCATCCATCATCCTCTCTCCATCAACTGACTCCATCCATCCAAACAATCCCCATGTATCCATTAATCCATCTCATTGCTTCCTTCATGAAATCTCCAACTAGCTGTTGTTTTGGGGACCCTGTCTATGGGGCTGGTGATACAGAAATGGATAGAAAATCTGAACCTCAGTGGCACAAGAAGCCAAGAAGAAAAAAAGAAGGAGATGAATGAGCCACGGCAGTGTATTGACAACAGTAAGAAGAGAGGTAAGTGTTCTAGCTAGAGCGACTGAGGGGAGGCCCCCACTGCTCTGCTGGGAACCTCAGGAATGTGTCTCAGAAGAGATACATTTGCATTTCAACCTGTAGGTGGGTGATCATTTTCCAGGTATTGAGGGTTGTGCAAACCAGCAATGCAACGGCAGGAGCAGAGGTTGAGATGTGAGGACCCCAGGAACAGTAGGAGCACAGAGTGGGTCCTGGTGGTTTTGTTGGGAGAGGGAGAGTGGCCGCACACTGCTAGAGATGGCGAGACATGCATGTCTCATGACACGCATGTCTCATGGCACGCTTCTGCCACAGAGTCATGTGGTTGGAGCCAGAGCATGGTACTCTGGCCTTGTACCTCCAGAGCCATGAACCAAACTAAGCCCCTTTCCTTTATAAAGTAGTCTGCCTTGGGTACTTGTTATAGAAGCAAAAAGTTGACTAATACAGGGATGAATGACTGCCGAGGAATAGGTGTACAGGGAGATGGATGAGTAGATTATGTTTGTTGAACCATTTTACTTCTGTGCAACACAGTAAGAACCAAGGATTATGACCAAGGATGGAAGGTGCTGTATGGACTGGGTGCCCAGTAGGTTGTGGATGGGTGATGGACAGGTGGAGGAGGGAAAACGAGAGGCTGGTGGGATCTGTAATGTGCCCTGAATGTGGAGATAGCAGATGGAGCTCCAGCAGGTTCCAAAGGACGCTCCAGTGGATGGGCCGGGGCGGGGGCCCCATCTACCCACCTGTTAGTTATCCATCTATCCATCCATCCATCCATCATCCTCTCTCCAGGGGGTGAGGGTAGTGCGAGGGGCAGTTGGAGATGCAGGCCAGAAAGGGTTTGCGCAGAGGAACTTGTACATATAGCTGAAGCAGGACAGCAATGAGAAATGTGGTGCCCTGAGGGCCATAGGCAGGTGGGACTCTGCAGAGCCTGCCAGCCTGGTGCCCTGTGCCCCCAGCCATGGACCTCAGCCCCCCAGCTCTTAGTCCATCCCTGCCCACCAAGCTCCCTGCTCTCTGTCGAGCTCTTCTTCAATCTGGCCTTCGATTCACCCTCTAGGTCACTAGCTTGGTGCCTGTGCCCCCTGGCATCACACTATGTGCCCTCCCCAGATCTCCCTTGTTTGCTCAGTTGGATTGGTCCCTACCTTGGGCAACTGCATGTGGGAATGACCAAGGCTCTCAGATCTGCCTGACCCTGTGACCCTGCCTTGGGTGGAGTCAAGGGTACCCCCAGTCCCAAATACACCTTCTGACTTCAAATATCCAGAGCTCAGTACCTGCTTTTATGTTTTGGTTTTCTTTTTTCTTTTTCTTTTTCTTTTTCTTTTCTTTCTTTTTTTTTTGAGACAGAGTCTTACTATGTAGTTCAGACTGGCCTCAGGTTAACTGTGTAACTGAGGCTGGCCTTGAACTTGTGGTGGTCCTCCTGCCTCAGCCTCTTGAGTGCTGGGAATTCAGGCATGTGTCACCACACCCAACTCAGTGCCTGTTTTTGGTCTTTGTTGATTTTTGTCTGTCTCTTCTGTTGCATTTTAAACAGAAGGGAAATTTGTACTATGGGTATATATTTTAGGAAAATGTTTGTAACAGTTATTTTTTCACAGTTCTACAGGCTGGAAGTCCATGCTCACAGTACTGGCAGGTTTAGTGTCTGGTAAGACCTACTTTCTCTGCTTTAGGTTGGCACCTTGTTCCTTTGGAGGGGACCAGTGCTGTGTCCTCATGGGGCAGAAGGACAACAAAGGGTGCAAACAGCTCCCCAATCTGTGTTATGGGGTAGCTAAACTCATTCATGAAGGCTCCAGCCTCACGATGAGGTGACAGCACTTCTTACTGTCACATTGCCAATTAAATTTCAATGTATGAATTTTGGGGGGGAAATTCAGACTGCGTTAGGCACTTTATGAGCTCTATTTTTTCAGAACAGGAAGTCAGAGCACAGAAGGGATTTGCAATTTGTCTGACGTCACACAGCCAGGATTGGGCATGGGTCACAGTTCTGGCTGTGTGGATTTGGGCCCGTTATTTACTCTTCCTGTGCTTGTCTCCTCAACCACAGTGCAGCTGTTATTATGCTTGGAGTGTGCCCAGCAGGTGTCATGGCCAGGTGTCATGGCCCTACTTGCTGCTCTCCCTTCCGGCAGATGCCCATACCCACCCCTCCCCAAGGGCAGTCAGCTCTTTGTGAAACTCAACACAAAAGGGTCGATTGCACCCGCTGATGGCAGACAGTTTCGGAACAGTGCTGCCTGACTCCCTTGAGGTCGTCCTCCATCTGGCTCTGTGCTTCTTGCTAGAGTTGGGGGTCAATGCAAGATCATCTCAGGTTCTGCTGGGCTGTCGTTCTGGTCAGGGAGAAGGTCTGGTCAGTCCCATGGCCACTAGAATAGATGGAAACCGATCAGCATCATTAAACAAGCTGGAGAGACCATTTTCAAGTGCACTTTAATGTATCTCTTGCGGAATTAAATGAACAAAAACATAGAGGAAATAGAGGAATTGACAGTACTGTAACGAGAATAAATTTTTTTAGTGATGGGGCTTTAGCTCAGCAGCATAAGCGCCTGCCTTGCAAGCACGCAGTCGTGAGTTCCATCGCCGGTACAAAAAAAAAAGTTTTTTTAAAATTCTGAAAAATAATGATATAGGGGAATGAAACGCCCAACCTACTAGATTTCCAGTATGAGTTTGTGTTCTCTAAAATCAAAGAATGAATTTTAGAAACAACGGAGGTTAAGAGCAGAATGTATCTATTGCGAGAAAGAAAGCTTCTGTCTGAGAGACAGAAGGGATCCCCAGTGGGTTGCCAAAGACTCTGTCCTTTCCAGGGACTTTTATAGCGTAAAACCATGAATTGAGATAGGTCCAGGTGGGAAGAATAGGAACTCGCAAAGTGGGCATAAGGTGGGACAGAACTGTGGTCAACCACTAAGATTAATTGTTTGGGTAAAATGACCAAATCAGGGACAGATGGAGAAGCGAGTCATGTAGCAAGCGGGCATGTTTAAAGAGCAGTGACTCTTCCTGTGGGGGTTGAGATGGTGACTCCTGGCTTCCTCAAGTGATCCATACCCATTTAGAATATCAATCCCTGATGTTCATACTTAGGGTGTGGTTGCACTTGTTTTGCTTTGTATCTGGAGATCTTGCCCACAGCAGATCAAACTTGTCTCCTCCAAGTTTGTACGACATCTGGGCTTCTGCACTGGCTCCTTTGAGGGCTCAACCCTGTCTCACAGCTTATAATATTTTTACCTAACTCAGCTGCTTTTGGGAAACAGTAACACTTTTGGGAAATATTATTTTATAGTTGTTCTCTAATGCTATGAGCCCAGAGATTATGTTCTGAAAGATTTTCCTTATAGGCCAGGGTATTGTGTAGGGGGAAAAAACTGAGACTCTGACTAGCTTTCCTTCCATTGTCCCCAGTTATGCCAAGAAAACCTCTATCCCTCAGATGAAGAGACGTCTGCCCACATCTTGTGACATCTGCCATTGCTTGTGATTGTCCTTTTTCATCACCACGTGGCCTCCCCAAACCCTCCATTGTGCCAGGATCTTCCAACTTCAGGCCCTTTGCACCTACTGTCCTCTCTGCTGCTGTTCTGTCCACCCTGCTATCACCCATTGGGAACCAGGTTATGTGACTTGGGTGCCACCGTCTTGAGGCCAGTGTAACCTTACTTTAGGAACAGAGAAGGCCTGAGCTTCCTGGTTGCACAGAGAAAGCTCCTAATCTCAACATTTCTAAAGCAAGATAACATCTTCCAAGGACAGTCTGAAGAATGCAGGCATACTGATACGGAGAAGGACTTGTTCTCCATTTCTTTACTACAGTCACTGTTTCATGAAAAGTACACTACCCCTTCCCCTGTGCTTCTCACTTGCTAATAAAAGTGGGTCAACCACAGAGATTATTGTGCCTGTCCACTAGAGGCAGGTTCTCCCCTGTCCCGCTGTACCTTGAGTATTGCCTTTTGTCATTCTTTGTTCCCAGCCATTCCCCCTACAGTTACTCTGGGGTCTGATCAGCCCCTGGTACTCACCAACTTCTAAGTTTCCTTCAGGTCTCACCCTGAATTTTCCTTCCTTGAAAAGCCTTCCCCTCCCCTCCCACCTCACAGAATCCAGTGACCTGCCAAGAGTCAGGACAATGCAGCCAATATATGTGGGGATTCACTGGTTTCTGTATGACCCTTCTGTGGACTATAACTTTACTGAGGGCAGGGATGAGGAATCCTTATTTAAAGTATTTAGTACAACTTCTGGCACACAGTAGGCACTCAATAAATATGGAGCCCACCATAAATCCTATGCATATGACACATCTTAATGTGTATGGAGGGACTAGAAAGGAAGCAGAATGGAGAGCCAAGGTCACTGGTCTAGAGAGGACAAACAACCTCTTCCTATGCCACCCCTGAGACAGCTGACCATGCTTCAGGTTATGTAGCCTATGTTGGGCCTGGACTCTCACAGTGTAGGGGAAGAACCAGCTGCAAACCTTGGACAGTAGGGGTCCTGGGTGCAGTTAGCTGGTCAGGGCAGTAAGTAACCCAGACAACTTGTTGGCCGAGGCTGTGCAGCACTGCATCCCATGGAACATTTAGGCGGGGTTCAGAAGGTTGCAGTGCATCCCTATTATATTAGTCACTTTCCCATTGCTGGTACAGAATACTGAACACCCACAATTTAAAGGAGAAGGGGTTTCTGTCTGCTCACGGTTTTCAGAGGATTCAGTCCATGGCTGATTGGGTTCATGGCAGAATGGTATGGTGGGAAGAAGATGGCAGAGGGAAAGCTGCTCACCCTCCTGGCAGCCAGGGAGCAGAGGAAAGAGAAGGGAGGAGCTGGGGACAAGAATCTATCTGTCTAGATCACAGCCCCAGTAATCCACCTCTTCTGGTGAGGCCCCACCTTGTAAGAGCACATCTAGCTACTGAGCTCATTGATGGACGAACCCGTCAGTGAGCATGTTACAGGCGGCTGAGTTAGGAATGAGACAGAGCTGGGTCCTGGAAGGAGCCAGTGCGCAAGCCCAGCTACTTTACAACTGTAGGGGAGACAAATACCTTCCACTGTGGGCCAGGCCTCAAGACAAAAGAATAAACAAATACACCCATATCCTAAGGACTGGTATTCTAAATAGTTCTCTATCACCCTGAGAAAGTCAGGAGTCACCATTCCAACCCCCTGTGGAAAGAGTTACTGCTCCGTAAGAATGCCTGTTTTCTGTGTGACTGGCTTCCTGGCTTGTTCTTGATTTAATCAATTTTACCTAAAAATTAATCCTACTGGCTAACCATAGTTCTGTTCCACCTTATGCCCACCTTGTGAGTTCCATTTTTCCTCACCTTGAACCCGTCTCACCCCATGATTTTGTTCCATCCAAGTCCCTAGAAAAAACAGTCTTTGACAACCTGCTTGGGACTCCTTCTGTCTCTCTCAGACAGAAGCTTTCTTTTCTCAATAAATTTGTTCTGCTCTTAACCTCCATTGTTCCTAAAATTCATTCTTCGATTTTAGAGAACACAAACTCCTACTGGACATATAATAGGTTGGGAGTTTCACTCCCCCAACAAGCAGAGTGCCAACATGCTCTAACCAACTTCCAAAAGGCTCACCTCTGAACACATGGGTGTTTTGGGGGGTGCCTTGAATCTAAACCATATCACCTATCCTAGCAGCTGTGGCTGAGAAGTTCTATGGGCTTTGGGTCACACTGACTCTACTGTTTGCTCACTCTGCATCTGAGTTTTGTGGGGTTTTTGTTTTTTAAATACCAGAAATTGAACTCAGGGCCTTGCACGTGCCAGGCAGGTTCTGTGCCACTGAGCTACATCCCCAGCCCCTGCATCTCAGTTTAAATGACCATGATATTTCTTATATCTTGCTGTACCTCCACATCTAACCACTCACCCCTAAGCTTAGACTGGGCTACATAGATATAATCGTTATACATTCACTGCTTTGTTAAAAAAATAGGGCAGATTACTATTTCTTCATTTTATTTTGTTTTCTTGAGACAGAGTGTTACTATTATAGTCCAGGCTGGCCTTGAATCCACAATTATTCTGATTTAGCCTCCCAAGTACTGGGATTACAGGTATATGCTACTGCATCTAGTTTGGAATCACTATCTTTTTTTTTTTTTGGTGGTGCTGGTGGTGCTGGGGACCAAACCCAGGGCCTTGTGCATGTAAGGCAAGAGCTGTACCACTGAGCCACATCCCCAGCCCTGAATCACTATCTCTTAATAAATAACAATGTTTGATAGTTCTGAACATTTAGAATATATAAATGATTTTGATGTGATTTCTCACTTATATTCTATCAGTTATATTTGTCATATTTATTTATATATAACTTATATTCTATCATTTGTAAATGATTTCTACCATTTATTTTTATCATTTATATTCTATCATTTATATTCTATTTCTATCATTTATATTCTAGACACACACATTTATATTATAGACTCACACATCTATGCATTTCCAGGAGAAACTGAGACATTGACGTGATCTTACTGAGGCTGGCGTCTTGTTTAGGAAGAAATAGCTGATAGAGTTCTAGGGTGGAGGGAGAGTCAGTGGGGGCTATTTTCTGGGCCCTGAGGTGCACCTTAGGTTACTGAGCCCTGGGGCCTAGAGGAACTGAGAGATTTGATAGGGGTCAAGGTTCCCTTTAATTACATACATAGGAGCCACTAAGCTGCACCCTCACACAACTCCTGCCAACAGCAGATCTGTTGAAATACAGTTTTGTGATTGTGTAGTAACATATAAACTTGCTCGAAATCAAGGTGTTTTTGTTTTCAGTAGAGAGGTTTTCTAGGCAAGTGCTCTACTCCTGAGCGGTATTCCCAGTTCCTTTTTATTTCATTTTGAGACAATATTGTCCAGGCTGCCTTTATACTTGCAACCCTCCTGTCTCAGCATCCCAAATTGCTGGCATTATAGGTGTGTGCCATGCACCTGGCTAAAACTCAGCTTGTTTACTGTTTGATTCAGATGACTGGGCTGCATAAATGCCGCTGCTGTGCTGTAGTACTGTAGTCACTCCAGGCTCATGCCAAGGCACTCTCTTCCTTCAAGGGACAGGCTGACCAATGTAATCAATAGGGCATTGTACAATTGACAGAGTGTGACTACATCATGAAGACCTGTGGCTTTTGTTTTGCTCTCTGACCACTGTTCTGGGCAAGCAGTGGCCACATTGTGGGGACACTAGCAGCTCCATGCAGAGGCCCAAGTGGAGAAAGCTGAGGTGTCCTGCCCACAGCACATGAGTGAGACAGCTAAGGCCATCCCCAGTCACCAAGCCTTCCAAGGATGGCCACACTTGTTATACCTTGACTGAAAACTCTTGGGCCTCAGAAACCTTTTGATGATTGTCCAGGCTTTCAGCCACTAAGGACTGGGGGTGGTAACAGTGATAGATAACTAACACATGGATATTCTATTTCCATATATCGTTTCCTTCCAGGACTCCTTGATTGAGAAAACAGCTACTGAACAATACTCCAGGATATTCTTCAAGAACAAAGAGCCCAATGAGATCCACAATGAATGCAGGTTCCGAAAGGATAACTGCACTGTTCTAGTCTGTCTTTATTTTCATTTAACTGGATCAAAACAAGACAAGAGGGAAGATTCTGACTGATGTCAGCAAGAGGTACTTTTTATTTTTCTTTCACAGCTGCTCCCAATGCCTTGCAGCCCTCCCAGCTATGTTAGGCACGATGTCTGTGCTTTGGCTGCAGCAGGCTTCAGTCACGGACTTCTCCCAGATGACTTTATTTTGCAGCCTCTTTGGATGATTCAGCTCCTCTGCAGTCCTCATTTAGGTCTGCACAAGGCTCCTCCTATCCCCACAACCGTACAGAAAGTCTGACACCGTGCATGCATGAGCCTGACCTTTATTCCCCATAACCTTAGCAGGGCAGTCTGTTCCAACACATAAACTTTGGAAGAAGTCATTCAAACAATTGGGGTCACTAAAACCAGGTAACTGATCTCAGGGAGCAGGAGCAAGGGGCAGGAACAGTGGGCAAGCACAGAGGAAGAACAAATCTGTAGTTGTTGCATTGACTGTTGCCACGGAAACTGCCAGAGAGCTGTGACATGCTTGTCAGAACTGCCTGCCTAGGACCCAAGGGCCAGCATGTACATTGGCTAGTGTCCTCTCATGCCAGCCAGTGACTCCCTGAGTACCTACCCTGGCCTGCTGGGGTATGGAGCTGGCCCCCAAGGGCCTCCCACCCTAGGAGAAGCTGGAACCTGCACCTGCAAGGGACTTGCTGCCTCAATAGTGGCTGGAGTGAGAGGTGGGGCTGGGCAACGTGAAAGCCAGTTGGTCACCCGTATACCCCCACCTGCAAGGCTGCTGTGAACCTTGTCCTGAAGATTGAAGTTTTGAGACATAGGTCGGGTCTCTTGTGGCAGAAGGAAGGACATAAGTTCTACTCGTATACAACTCTTTACTTAAAAAGAATATTACAGGAATGCACAAACATTGTCATGGCAAAGAAAATCTTTGGGAAGAATTGCCGGATCAGTTCCTCAGTGGTCCAGGTTCCTTGAGGGAGTCGCGATGCGGGGCGCTTCAGGCTCATCTTGTGGACCAGCTCTGATCTATTGGTAGTATGGGATGAATTAAGAACCTTTTGAGGCCACATCCAGGCTTACTGGGAAAAGATGACAGCCACAGGCAAAGCTGTGGTGACCTCTCAGTCATTTGAACAACACCATAGGTTGAGTAATGGCTTTTCAGGCTGGGCTTCAAGTTATGATCCTCCTGCCTCAACCTCCCCGAGAGTTGGGATGATAGCATGTACACCCCTGTCGCTCTAAGGTGGGTATCTTGAGACATGCTGAGGCTCCTGGGCTGTGTGGGTGGCTCCAAGTGTAATCATAGTTTGCCCTTAGGAGCAAAGAAGGGGGAGGCTGACACAGAAGGAAGCAACTTGACCACTGAAGCAGGCTGCCACACTGCTGGCTTTGTGGGGAAAGGAAGCAACACAGAACATAGCTGGAAAAGCTGGGTGAAGTAAGGAAAGGAGTTCTTTCCATGGGGCTAGAGGCCCAGCTAACTCCTGGAGTTCACCTGTGAAACTGACTTCAGACTTTCACCTCCAGAGTTGCAAGAGAACACACGTCTGTCACCGAGTTGGGGGTTGTTATGGCAGCCCTCAGAGACCCCACCCTTAGTGGATCTTACTGTGATTTGTGTTTTTCATTCTCATTTGTATTAGTCAACTCAGGCTGCCATAACAAAACTCCATGGTTTGCGTGGCTTAAACAATGGAAACTTGTCTCTCAGTTCTGGAGACTGGCAGTCCAAGATCAAGGAACTGAATGATTTGATTCCCATCAGAGCCTCTTCCTGGCTTGTGGATGGTAGCTTTCTCTGTGTCTTGTGTGTCTGTGTGTCTTGTGGTGGAGTCAGGGGCACCTGTGTCTCTTCTTATAAGTTTTCAGATCAGGACCCCACCTTGTGGACCCCATTTACCCTGAATTACACCCTGACTCTAAACACAGCCACCATAGAAAATAGGGTCTCAACATGAGTAATTCAACTGATGGCACTTCCTTCCAGCTCTCCTTCCTCCCTCGGTGAGGACTCGGCTCATTCGTTCTCTCTCTCTTATTAAGCATTTCCTGTGTGCCAGGTGCGGGGTGGCAGTGTAGGATACACTCATAGTCCCTGCCTCCTCTAAGCACTGTGGAATGTACTTTCTGAACACCTGGTCATTTTCAATTCCCCTTTTTTATTTTTTATTCTCAATTCTTTTTTTTTTTTTTTTTTTTGGTACCAGGGACTGAACTCATGACCTCGTGCTTGCCAGGCAGGCGCTTAAGCCGCCGACCTAAATCCCAGCCCTCTCACTCAATTCTTGCAGCAAGTCCAGAAGTCAGTATTCATGGCCTCCATTACCCATGAGAGCTGTATATGGATGCCCAAATAGCCTGTACCCTTTCCAGAAGGAAAAAAATCAGTTAGGTGGGATATATTCACCAGTGGCCATGTCTTTATACGTACTGTGAAGCCCCGGTGGAGCTCCATGCTGGCTGTCAGGCCGCCGTGGCCGGCTGGTGTTTCTGGGGGCTGTCTCCCCGCTGGCTCTTTCAGCCGGCTCTCAGACCTGTCAACAGTCCCTTTGCCAAAGCCCTTCCAGAAACTCATTTGCACACGCCATCTGTTTCCTGCCGGGATGAGGCAGACACAATTGGAAAGGAGCCAAGGAGGGCAGGGGCCTGGGCTGAAGTCGTGGAGAGGCCAGAGAGGAGCCCCCTGCACCCCCTGGCAGGCTCGAGAGAAGGATCGCAGCTAGGCTGGTGACTAGGGGTGCAAAAGCCCTCAGGCAGGTGAGGTGCTTGTCATCACCCCATACTCCATGAGCAGCACAATCAGATTAACAAGAAGCACGTGTCTGCGTCCCTACCATGAAAGGCTTAGGACTGTTAGGGTTAGAGCAAGCTGCCTGGGCCCAGCAAAGCGACTCCCCTTATCCTGACATCTGGACACCCACATTGTCCTTGCGGTGCCTCCTGGCCCGTGACCTCGGCAAGGATCCTGTTGTACTGGGGAGAGGGATCTTGTGTGGAGAAGTCCAGCCTTCTCTCTCTTTTTATTTTTTATTTATTTACTTATTATTACTATTATTTGTCTTTTGAGACAGGGTCTCCCTAGGCAGTCAGACAGGTCTTGAGCTCATTTTGTAGCCCAAGCCGGCATTCAACTCTCAATGATCCTCCTGCCTCAGCCTCCTGAGTGTTGGGATTACAGGTGTGCCTGGCTTTCCAGCCTTCTCTCGCCATCTGTTTGTGACTTCCGTTACAAAGTTTCATAATTTATTCTTTGCCTAGCTTCTTTCTGCCTGCCTGTGGAAGATTCTTGTTGTTGTTGAGAAGAAAATTGATTCAAGGCACTACAAACCTCTCAACTGGCTTCCTCATCAATTTAAGAAATGAATTTGCCACCTGCAATGCTACTGCCATCTCCCCAAGCCCACCACAAAGGCGTCTACCTGGCATCAGCACTCATTGATCATACCCTGCAGCCTCGGGAACGCTGCTGAATGCAGAATCCTGAAACCCACATGATCACCAACCCCTCTACTCTGCCACAGCCCCAGCATTCTCTAGTCAGCCAGGGACAGGCAAAAGACTCAGCCCTGGATGGCCTTGGGTCCCTGGCCTTGGGTGTCCACCTCCCAGCTGGCATGTGCCAGCTTCATAGTGTAGCCCACCCGAGAGGCAGTGGGTGAGGCTGAAGTCTTTCAGGCAGAAGGGTCTGGAGGCTGAGGATTCTGCCAGGTCAGCAGGTAGAGCTCTGTGTGAGCTCTGTGTCCCGATCCTGGCTCTAAAACCCCTCACTCTGTTCACAGGTGAGGAAATTGCTGGAGAGTGCAGGCACACTGGAGTGGGGTACTGTCCAGGCCAGCAGTGACCAGGCCGGGGGCAGTCCATGAAACAGGACTTGGATTAATCTAAGAAGCTAGGCTGAGGCTCTGTGCTATTGATCTGTCTCCGTAATCTTCAGGATGGGGACAAGAACATCACTTTAGCCATCCTTGGGGAAATGTGACCACCTGAAAAGGAAGAAGGAGGTTCTGGAAAAGGAAGCAAATTCAGGGCCTGGTCAAGAGACCCGAGGAGACAAAGGCAGGAGGTGTGTTGGGCAGGCTCGCTGTGTAGCTCCACACCAGCACTAGCTTGTGGGGAATCTTAGATGCTGCCACCTCCTTGGTTTTCCTGTCCAGGGATGGGGACTGGTCAGCCTTAGGAGTCAGAAACAGCAGTGAGCAGGGGGCAGCAGCACACCTTTGTCACACTCTAGGAGGCAAGGAGAGCTCTCAGGGACCTGGTGACTCTTCCCGGGGTGTTCCAGGCACTGAATTCTCACCAGGGTCCTGCCAGCTGGATGTGACCTCCGCTTTTCAACCAAGGAGACTTGTTGCAGAGAATGTGAACATCTTACCCAGGATGGCAAAGTGTTCTTCCGTTACAGAACAAACCACCCCGAGCACAGTGACTTACAGCGTTTCATGGATCATTTTATTTTGTTCCCTACTCTGAAGACTGGACAGCTCATCTGTGCTCTGTGGCATTTGCTAGGCAGTTCAAGGACCTGAGGGTCCTCCATGCTGGTCAACTTAACCGAGAGTCAAGCTCTGAGGTCACCACACAGAACAGATGCCTGGCCGTAGAGCAAGTGCTCGGAGAGGCAGCATCTCCTTGCCTCCCCTCCTCCCACAAGTCCAGGATCCCAGACAATGACCACATTGTGGACACTTGGGGTCTGCTCCTCCGGCAGCCATGGAGCCTGTCTTTTTGTAAGGGCTGCTGAAGACTCTGTGGCCATCTTTACTCTGCTGTGGGAACCGAGCCAGGATTGAAACTGAGATCCTTCGAGGCCTTCTAGCCGCCTACACAGGGCCATGGGGAAGACGCGCAAGGTGAACGTGTGCCCAGGACTGAGCTGCCCGGCTGGCAGGGCCAGCCCACTGATGCTTGCACGGATGAGGGGAGTTACAAGGCAGGGACCTGGCAGGGGTCTGCTGCTGGCCCGTAGGTCTGACATCGTGGCTCTTTCTCCAGGATTTCTCATGTCTGCACCATGTGTGGCTTCCAGGGACCCGCTGTGATTGGTACAATTCTTCCTCAGTCCCAGTGGTCCAGAAAGGCTGTGTCCAGTTGGGCAGCTGTTTCCGGCCTAGGGCTTTTGCAGCATCAGAAACTGCTGGCTGCCCCTGGGAAGAGGTGGTCCTCGGAGACAGATGGAGCCACCAGGCTGGGGGCTCCAAAGCTTCCTGTTGCTTGCTTTCGGCATTCGTAGGGTCAGCTGTGTGACCACAGTGGGAGACTGTGCTTGCTTTCGGCATTCGTAGGGTCACTGTGTGACCACAGTGGGAGACACCCCGGGCCTCTCACTACTATGCCCTCTGCACCCTCTGTCACCAAGAGAGGCCTGACTAAGGAGCTTGTCCCAGCAGCCTGGAGGGTCCTGAACTTTTAACTGCCTCCCAGAGCCAGCGTTGGCCCTCTCGCCTCCCATTCAGCTCCCTCCACTGTCCTCTAATTCCTGGTCCCTGTGATGTGACAGTGTCACCCTGCATTCGGATCACTAGCAGTTCCCGTGACCCAGCGGCTGCCAGTCTCCCTCCCTCCCTGCACCCTACGCCCAGAGCCAGTCTTTCAAATGACTTTCCTCTGCCTGCTTGCTTCTGTCCTTGGGCCTCTGTCCGTGCCATTCCCTCTGCCAGCATCTCTTCTCCCTCTGTCTGTCTGCCTTCCCCAGCAGCTCCTGCCAGGCACAAGGCTTGGTGGTAGAAAAGCCGGTGTCACCAAATCACCCAGTTTCAAGTGCTGGCTCTCCCACTGACTGCTTTTGTGACCCTGGGCAAGCTCCGAAGCCTCTCTGTGCCTCGGTTTCCTCGAGTGTGGGGATAGGATGAGGTGGTCCTGCCTGCCTGCCTCACAGGGCTGCAGCGAGTTTTAAATGAGTTAAGTGTGCACCTGGGCGTGAGAAACACCACACAGCACGGGTCTCCCGACCCGAGAGTCCTTCCGGCCTGGGCGGCACTGGACAGCTGTCACTCCTCACTGTCCCAGGATGTTCTGGTGGCCTTGCTGCGAGATAACATTTGTCAGTCTCCCCCTGCTTGGTCTCCCGAAGACGGCCGCGCCCGCCCCCTGCTGATCAGTACCCATCACTGCGCGAGCGCGGAAGGCTGACTGGGAAGAGCAGGGCCTGTGGACTCTGCACTGCCTCCCAGTGGTCAGCCTGCAACAGTGCGCGGCCCGAAAGTCGCAACCGGGATTCCTAGGCCCTGCCCTTCCTCCCGCCAACATTACACCCATCCTTATAAACACGCTTGATCACAGACCTTGGCCGAGCTTAAACTCAGGCTGAGGCTGAAGCCAGGATGCCAGGAGCTGGGAACAAATAAGGTACTGTTCTACGTCCAGAGGCCACATTCTGGTGACCAAGACAGTGTAAAAGTTGCTCAATAGATGCTAGATGAATGAATACATGACCTAATAAGTGAACTCAGCCACTGAGACAGGGTGGCCAAATCCTTGACTAACTGGCAAACTCTTACTCGTGCTTTAAAACCCTATTCAGGAAAAAAAGGTCTTCTGAAACCTTTTAAGGGGGTCACCTAGCACACGCTACTAGGACAGGGGGCATTATGGTTTACAGTAGGTGCATAGTGTTGTTGGGTGCTGGGGAGGGAACAGCTGTCACCCCTCCCTGACCCTAGGTGTGGCCTGCTCCGCCCTGTGACCTGGGGTTGTGCTGTGGTCCTACTATGAGATACATTGGGTCAGTCTTGCCCCGAGGCTGGGGCAGAGTTGGCTGTGGTGGGGTTGGGGGTGGGGGGACATGAAGAACGCTGCTCCCAGAAGAAGGAGAAGGTTTTGAGATTAACAGGGTGGTGCTGAGATGAGAGAAGGTTGCAGAAGTGACTCTGTGGAGGGAATGGCATGGCTTTAGTGTTCCAGGGTGCACAAGGATAGATCACAAGCCCATGGGTCAGGACAGCAGAAATGCCTTCCTTGTGGCTCTGGGCCCGGGTTAGCAGGGCGATTTTCATCCAGATGACTCCTCCTAGTTTCTGGTGCTGGCCAGCAATGCATGGCGCTCTTTAGCTTGTAGACAGACATACTGATGCAGTCAGCCTCCATCCTCCTGTGGCGTCTCCCTGAGTCTGTCTGTCTATCTACCTCTGCGAGGCATTCCCTTCGCTTTCTGTGTCCCCTTCTTATGAGGACACCAGTGACAGGACTAGGGCCCACCCAGCCCCAGCATGACTTTGTCTTTCGTGATGACTGCTGCAAAGACCCATTTCCAGATAAGGTCATAGCCACAGTTACCAGTGGCTAGGACTTGACTGTATCTTTCGGGGGAACATAATTCAACCCCCAGCAGGTATGGAGGTTGGGGCAATTTGTTCACATTTGGCAAGTGGGGAGGGAGAGATCCCAGAACTATGAGGGGAGTTGTAGTCAGGGATTGCAAAGAAAACAATTACATACAGGACACATGATCTATTATTTATGGTAGTCAGCCTAAGAGTAAATACAAAGAAGGTGCAGGAAACCTGTCCACACACTAAAGACATACAGAATCCAGCTGAGGTCTGGATCTCATGGTAATATCCTGCATGTGTTCAGCTGAAGACCTAGAGCCCATGACAATTCCTCCCACAAGTCCAAGGGGAGGCCTAGAGCCCACGACAATGACTCATGCAAGTCTGTTTCATGGATCTGCCCTGAGAAGCCCAGAGGTCAGCGATGGAAGCTAGAAAGTCCATGCCAACAGGATGAAGGATCTGTGCCAGTAGCTGAGGGATCTTCACTGGAGCCAGGAAGCAACACTTAAAGTAAGATCCAGAGGTCCCTCGAAAAGTACCACAGCCATCCTCAGCAACAACGTCCCAAGCTCCTCTGATGATGAGAACAGCTGAGTTTGTATCAGGAAGCCAGCGTGACAATCTTCTCCTGGAAATTGAACAGCACACCATCTTTCCCCCTGGAACCAGGAAGCAGTGCTCAGTGTGAGGACCAGAGCTCCCCTAAAGTGAACTGTAGCCACTCTCAGCAACAAGTCTCCAAGCCTGGTGAGAATAGCCAACTTCATATGGAGAAAGAATCTCAACAAGCTCCTCCAGGAGAACCCATGGCAACAGGAGAACCAACAGCACCATGGAGAGCCAAAGACACTCTACTCTTCCTCTCTAGGTCTCCCTTTTATGCTGGCAACAATCTTCAGGTGGGCCATCTACACTCAGCACTATGCTGATTCAGTTCAGCTGGTGTTTACCATCAATTTTCAATCTACTACAAGGGGTTACATTATTGTTCATAAACCATTTTGTTTTGGTACCAGGAATTGAACTGAGGGCATCATGCTTGCCGGACAGGTGCTTTGCCACTGAGCTATATGCCTAGCCCCAGTATGATTTTGTTAAGGCAACCAGAATAGACTAATACAAATGGCATCTCAGTTTCCATTTGCATTTCCATGATGACTAAAGATATTGAGCATCTCTTTTTGTGCTTTTGTGGTTTATATGTAGTTTTTCTGTAGAAATGTCTATTTGGATTCTTTATTGAATTTTAAAAATTTGATTATGTGTCAGTTTTCTGTTGCTGTGACAAAATACCTGAGAATAACAACTGAAAGGAGGAAAGGTTTATTGATCTCAGAGGTGTCAGTGCTTGGTTGGCTGGCTCTGTTGCTATGGGCCTGAGGTGAGGCAGAACATCAGGGTGGACCAGCATGATAGAGCAGTGCTTCTCACCTCAGGGCAGCTAGGAAACAGAGAGAGCAAGTGAGCCAGAGAGCCAGAGAGCCAGAGAGGAAGGGCTAGGAAAAGATATAGTCCCTAAGGCCATGCCTCCATGATCTACTTCCTTTAACTAGGCCCTACCTCCTGGTTCCATTGCTTCCCAAGAATGTCATCAAATTATGAGTCCATCAATGGAATAACCCACTTGTTGAAGATAAAGCCCTCATTAATTTTTTTTTATTTGAAAGAGAATAAAACAAAAGGGGGCAGTACAGAGCAGATCAGAACAGGACAACATAGGCAACACAGTACTTTACATTAAGTCAACTGGACATCAACAGTATCTAACACCATATCTCTTACTCTGCTATAGTTGAGCATAGTTTCAAATACAATAATATCAAACATAACACAATAGTATTAAGCC